>VWZG01010997.1:22399-81534 GCA_013396735.1 Grallaria varia | reverse complement strand
AAAAAAAAGGCTTTTAAAAGGCTTTTCTGTGAGATCCTTTCACCACAGGATCCTTTTAAATAAAGATTAGCTGTTTTCTGAGGTTTGGACGTTGTAGAACTGCCCAGTTAGTGCTTGTCACTGAGATACCACTTAAATATTGTGTTAGAATTAAGTCAAACCCTAAATAGAGGGGTTTGTAATATCTGAGACTTAGCAGTCACCCAGATTGTTGTCAGGCTCTATCTGAAGAGCATACATTTGGAGCTTCTTTACATCAACCTCTGCAGTCCATGGAGCAGAGAAGCTCTAGAAGGTGAGTTATCCCAAAGTCAAGTTCCCTTCAGAGGTGCCTTTCTGGCTCTGCTGGACCAGGCTGTCAACTTGGACCTCTCAAGAGGATGAATGCAGCCTTGCAGACAGTGCTGGGATACAGCTGACAGCAACTGCAGGCACCAAATCCTGCAGGAGCAAGAGCTGAAGTGCCTGAAGTTGGCCAAAAGAGCAGAGTGCCCTGAAAAAAGGTTCAGTCCAGTGACTCTGATGAAATCCTTGTTTGTGCTGTTATGGAACTGTGCTCACCATTTGTGCAGCTGGTCATCATGTTCAATTAGAATGGTTAACACGAGTTTTTTTTAAATGCCAGAGTTGTTTGTACAGTTTAATAAAATGTTGCGTACAATTGGAAAATGGGCATTGAAATTATTGAGGGCAAAGCATGGAGGTGCTTAGAAAAGCCATTTAAATGACTCTGCACTGCCTGGGGAATGTTCCCATAAATACACAGGAGCTGCAAGCATTTCAGCAACTGTAACTGTTCCACAGAGCACTATCTAAAACAAAGACTTGGCACTGTGCAAAGGTATCCAAGAAGAGGGTAAAATGTTCCTTTGCACTCCCAGAAGGTGACAGGGGTGTCAGTGGGATCCGGTATCTCAGAGGGGTGGCAGAGGGGATATGCAGAGGCCGCTGCTCTTAGAGGCTGATTCAGGACATCTTCCTTGGACACCTGAATGAGGCTGGATCAGCCAAGTCCTGTGAGGACCTGACTCTGCCCACCTGAGTGTGTCCACAACTCAAGTCCGTTCTGAAAGAGTCTGGATGGCCTTACCCAGACTGGAGATTGCATTTCCAGGCGTTTGAAGACTGGCAGTGTCCCGTGCTAAATGACTGATAGGGAATGTCCCCTTTGCAATGGCACAGTGTCCTGTGCTCGACACCAGTGCGGGGACACCCCAAAAGCACGGACTAAGGAAGGAGGGTGCTGAATCACCTCTTGTGGTCAAGTAACTGAAGAGCACCAGGCTTTTAACACCTCTCTGACCAAAGGCAAGGCTCTCTGCCCTCCAGCTGTGGCCCCGTAGAGCTAAAGCAGCCAGACATGAGTGACTTGTAAAGGAGCACGTTGAGTGACTGCCAAAGCAGGCACAGTGTTAGGCTCTCTGTGGGGTTTTTGATGCAAACCACAAGAAGAAGCGCCTGCTTCTCTCTGCGAGGTGTCTTCAGGTTGAAAACCAAACAAACCCACCGGGGATGGGGGAGGGAGATGGGGAGAGGTGGGTACGAGCACCACGAACGTGCTCGCCGTGTGTCTCACCGGTGCCGCAGCCTCAGCACCCTCCCAGCTGTGCCTGTGGGGTTTGAGAGTGACGTGGGAAGCAGGAAACGCTTTCCTGTGGTGGCTGTGATTGAGAGATAACAGTCAGTGAGGGCTGAAAGCCAAACACCCGCACGGAAGTGAGCAGGAGCCCAGGTACTCACAGAGATGCTCCTTTGCCTTGGCTGAACCCGGCACCTCCATACCCATCTTGTCTTTTCTTCTTTCTTTTTTTTTTATTTTTTTTCATTTCTCTTGTCTCCTCCTTCTTAAAATGTTCATTTTATGGCATAGTAAATGGGCTTGTCAGGTTTGGCTATTTGTTTGCTGAAGGCTTAATCCTGTTCTGGAGCCCCATGGGATCACAGCACCGCTGTTGGACCATGGCACCAGCAAACATCAGGGTCTGACCTCTAGCACCACCTGCTTTAGCTCCAGTTTTGGGAGTCCCCACCACCCAACTGCCCCTTCCTGTTGGGAAATTTCTTGCAGAACGTGGCCATGTGAGCGACCCTGCGATTTTGGATGCAGTTATGCTGCAAGGCCTCTAAGACTGCCGTGAGAAACTGCTTGTAAGAAGCCTCTGTGGAGATCAACAGGGACAAGAATGTAAACTTGCAGGGACTGCGGCAGAAGAACTGGAAAACATCGGCCACAGAGAGAAGTCACAAGGACTTTATTTTACACCAATAGAGTTGTGTGTTATTCGTGTTAACCAGTCACAGGGAGGTTTGCAGTGTGTGTGCTATCTGGGTTATTTAAGGGGTGTTTTCACAACAATAAACGGCATTACCTTGATCATATTGGTCAGTACGTGGTGTCCCTAGGTTTTCCCTAGTGCTCCCCTCGCAATACCTTCCTCAGTCTTGCTGCCTCATGTGACAGATGCATGAATTCCTAATTGTTGGTATCCTCAAAATCGGGATGACTGGGATTCCCCTGTGAGTGGCAGCCTTGAATCTCAGCCCTCCTGCAAAGACCTCAGAGGAGGTTGGTTGGTCTCACAGCTCCTCACTGTGCTCTTTGCAGCCCGTGCCAAAAGGAAAGACGACTTTGCCCAGTGGTTATGAGACATCTTGCAGTGGAGAGGTGTCACCAGAAGTTCCTCTCTGACAGCACATCTCCAAACAGTGGGTACTGCCAGTCAACATGCTCCTCTCTGTGTAATTATGTTTGTACCTTAGACATTTGAAACCCACCTGAGAGATCACAGCAGGCACCTAAAATGCTCTCACACTCCATGAGATGCCAGCTCAGCAAGCGTGTCACCTACAGCAGCCGAGATCATCATCAAAGTGTGGCCCAAAGTGTGTCTTGTGATGTAGTGAAGCCAGGGGAGGTCTCGGTGTAGACCTCAGGAAACTTTTCTACCTTCCTTTCTTACGCAGCAGTTTTATCTTTGGTACATCACAGCACCCCAGACAGCACATGCAGAGCTGGCGAAATACAGGAAATAATTTATTTTTGGCTCTTCTCTGACTAGCCTTGGTGGCAAGGCAGGGGTCCTGTACAACCCAGTGACTGTACCTGACATGGTGGGGTCTATTCTACTGTTTGGGAGCAGAAGCCATGGAGTCCTTTATCCTCTACATCACCTCAATGTTTATATACACAAAGAGAGAACTGGAAAATAAAAAATAAATAAAAATTTAAAAAAAAGTGGAACAAAAAAACCCCATCATTATGTCATAGAAGGTGAAACAAGCACAGAAAAGGAAACTAAGGCAGAAAAGAGAGATGCCGGTTGGTGCAATCTTCAGCAAAACTTTATTTCATTCATTTCTTTTAATTAGAACTCCACTGTTTTCCTGCAAAGCCACCAATACCATCCTAGAGTTGATATTGTGGCTGAAGCAGGGGATTTTTGGAGCCTGAGACTAGACCAGGTGAATGGCTCTGATCCTGCCTCCTGGGCGGCACAGGGCTTCCACATCTCCCCTGGAAATCCAAATATTTCTGCTCTGAATTTGGTTTCAGGTCCTGATTCAATATTTTAATTTGGCTGGCTGTAGCAGTTTGACTGCTCACCTTTGGTCACTGAGACACCCTGGGTTATCCTGGAGGACTTCCACTAAATATGGGTCTCTCCTAAAGCCTGTGGCTTATCCCATAGCCCCGTTACCCCAAAAACACCCCTGGCAGCAGTGGATACCTCCCCATGAGCAGCAGAATCAAGCCCAGTGGTTGAGTTCACCCTCCAGCAGGTACCTGCACTCAACCAGCCTAGTCTTGGAAGAAGAAACATCAAAAATTAATTATAAATATGTTTTCTATAGTTGCTAAAGAAGCTTCTTGAAGGAAATCCTCCATCCTGCTGGAACATCTTCACCAAGGGGAGCCAGAGGACACTGCATTGCCATTCCCATTGGCAGGCGTATTCCCTTCTCCCATCCTAAACCAGCGAGGCACAAAGATCAGTATTTATTAGCTTTTGGGAATTGTCTTTGCTTTCAATGGGGAACACTTTTAAATTAAATTTAGATCAGATGTTAGGAAGAATTTTTTTAAAATCAGAGGGCAGACAGGCCCTGGTACAGGTTACCTGGAGAAGCTGTGGCTGCTCCATCCCTGGAATTGTTCATGGCCAGGTTGGATGGGGCCATGAGCAACCTGATGGGTGGCATCTCTGCCCATGGCAAGGGGTTGGAACCAGATAATTTTGGAACAGATAACCTTTCCAACCCAAAGCATTCTGTGATTCTATGATTCAATCACAGGAGATGCATCATAGGAGATGCTCAGTTAAGATGAAGCTTAAGGGCATCAGCTCTTTCTCATTTTACTTTTTCACATGTTAAATTAAAAAAACCCTCAAATCTCTGTTCCAAGAAGCAACAGGATTCTGCATGTCTGGGACCCAGTGATCACTCAACCCATGCTGCTCTGCTGCCTAAACAAAAACCTGCCAGTCTACAGCAGCTGGGGAGGTGAATCATTATTTTAATAATCACCTAGAGGAAAACATGCTGTTTGAATGGAGAGAAAATAAAAATTAAGTATCACATTTAATTTATGGCGTGGCCTTTTATTTTAGAGGAACATAAGCAGAAAATATTCAGACATCAAAGGAAGAATCTGAGCTTACACTTCTAAATTCTATTTTATTATTTATTATTAGCCTCCCAGTAGCAAAGGAAATGAGTTCTCTGGTAATAATTTCCATTTAATTTTCAGCTCCCTTCTGTTGATAGCATTGTGTATAACCTTTTTTCTAACAGTTACTTTAAACTGTGCATTTTGATATTCTATTCAGCGGGTGGAGAAAGAAAAATCAGTTCTAAAAAAGCCATTTTATCTCTGCCATACATGAGCTCAGCAGGATAATGTGATATCTCAGAGAGTGTATTTATTTTAAGTTATTGGTATTTTCTACCAGGGTGAAATTGCTCAAGATATAACCTCTCATTGCCTCCCTCCTTTCCACCCCAAAAATGTCACGGGGCCAAAGCGGTGGAGAAGAGGGACAAAATAACAAGCCTCATTCAAAAGGAACAATAATCCACCCAGCAAATCAACTTGGCTCTGGTCATTCCAGGCAGAATGAAAAGAGTAAAAAAACCTGAGAAAATGGGGCAAATAGAGCACACGGCTATCAGAAGGATAATAAATCCCAGACCACAGTGGCATTTTTGAGGTAGCGAGGTGGGAGTAGGCAGTGACATCAAATAAACTTTTTTTTTTTGGAAAGATGTTAAAACTTAATAATGTGGTTTAGCTCTTCAGGAGATCTGGTGACACTGGAATTCAGATGGGGAGAGGAACAGTACTTGTTTCTTTGTGCTGGGCTTTCTCCACACCAAATCATAGACTTGCTTCTTTTTCTTTGGGTGTACTAAGAAGAAAGGAATAGATAGAAAATCTCCACAAAAGACCAGAGCATCTTTGGCTGAAAACCATCCAAAATCAGGGCTTGAACCTTCTGAAATGAGGACTAAATGCCTTGTTATTTCAATTAAATTCCCTGTCTGAAAAGCAGCAACACTTTCAGGGGCTTACGTGGACTAACCACGAAAGGGAGACAGCTCAGCCGTATCAGATCCATCCACTGGTTTTAGCAGCAACAACCACCTTGAAGCATTTCCAGTATTCCAAATGGAAGGTCTCCAATGGAGCTCTGGGGAACTGGGATGGGGTTCTTTGTCAGCACAGGAGCATAAGGGAGAATTAGGTCTCCTGCACCCAAAGGCTGCTAAATTTTATGTGTAGAAGGTGACTAGGAAAATTCAAGATATAGGCTGGGGCTGCAAAGGGCCACTGCAAGAGACGAGGTGCGTTTGTTCTTGGTATAAAGAAATAAAAAAGTCTGGTTGCTGTGGGGTCGCTCTCTGAAATCCACGTTGCTCCCTCGCCATTAGTGCTCCCCAAACACTGATATGGAATAGCACTGACACAGGGACCAAACCCTTCACGTCCAGAAGAAACAACTGAGCTCTCACATGGAGGCAGCTTTCCACCAGGTCCTACCACAGGGGTGACTCAGTGTCCCCTACAGGGACATGCCCAGTTTACTCCAGGGAATCAGCCCCCAACGTCTGCCTGTTCATTTGATCAGAGACTTTGCATTAATCTTGTGCTTCTGCTGCTGCTACAGAGTGACCTTGGTCAGAGGAGAACTCTGGAAGGTGTTTTTATTTGCAGGCAACACAAACTTTGCTTAATGTGGTGAAGGTCCTTTTCTTCAGGGTCTGTAGACTTGAGTTTAATGGTAAGCCCTTGGAACCTATTTTTTCGTGACAGCACAAGCTTTATTTCTCTCATCTGACTTTAGCTATAGGGATCACAGAATCATAGGATCACTTAGATTGGAAAAGACCTCTGGTATCATGGAGTCCAGCCATTGATCCATCACGGCCTGGTCCACCAAGGGTCCAGCTCAACAAGACAAGCAGGTTCTCCACACAACCAGCAAAGGCACATGTGGAGGGAGATTTAACCCATCCCAGATGAGGGACAACAAACAGGTCAAATAAAACACTCTCCAGATGCCTGTAAGACTAATTCCACAAGTATTAGTCTGTGACACACCTGCAGCCCAGGGAACATGAAAGTAAGTGCCACAGAAACCTGATTTTTGATTTAAATCTATACTGGAGTATAGAGTGTAGATGTCTGTACCTGAATAAGCACAACCTCAGCTCCCTCTACAGTCACTAAGGATTAATTATTGCTGACAGAGAAACTTCTAACACTCCAGCCTGCCCCTGGAGTGCTAAGTGTTTCTTACCATGATAGCAAGGACCAAAAATGCTATGAAGTGAACCCAGTTGTGATTTCTGTGCTGTCTCTGTCTGTGTTCCTGGTGCTAAGACCAAAAGGTTGAAGATACTGCCCTGATCCCTCACTGCCTAGACCTGCCGTCTCTGCATAAGAGGGGAATCAGCCCATCCTGAAGTGACTTCACCCCAAAAATTCAGTGTTATTATCCCAGATTTACACCACTGTAAAACATCTCAGGTATCTCCCGAGTCCTTGGCAATGGGCTTGGGACCTCTTCCCTTTGTATGACCCTTCTGTGCTCCTGAACGGGCAGGTGTTTGTCCCCTGCTCACCCTGCAGCGTACAGAGGGGTGATTTCATCTCTCCACAATTATTTCAGAAGTTGCTTTGTGCCAGTTGTGCACCTGGAAGTGCCCAGGTGAAGCCCCTTGGACTGCTCTGGGGCAAAATAAAAAAAAAAACCCACCAGAAGTCCCAATAAATTATTTCAAAAATAACACTAATTCCATTAGCTTCAGTGAGCATCAAAGTATTTTTCTTAGGAGGCAAAGAAATTACTTTTTTCTACTCCAAGTCACAGCATCTTCCTTCAATGTTCTCAGCAATGACCTCAGCAAGTCTGGGACTCGTGTCCACAACTCCTGCATTCCTGGCCAGCTGTGGACATGGACGTAGAGTTCATATCAGTCTCTCTTGGGCTCTTTTCCTCTCTTTCACTCACTGTGTTTAAATTATTCCTTCCTTTTTACTCACTCAGCGGAGAATTGAAATGTGCTGATGTCGGGATCTGGGAACAGATGGAAGACCACTATTGATTAGGCAGCTGAGAGTAGGACATAAAGAGCTTGTTAAAGTAAATAATAATCGTTTAAATGCTGTGTACAAACCTTTATAAAACCTAGCGAAGGGGATCAAATAATTCGTCCAGAAATCCATCCGAGGGTTGTTTTTTTTTAACAAGGTGATGAAATTCAAGAGCCTTTTTCACTTACTTATGTTAGTGCTGATGGCAGAGCTGACTGAATTAACAGTGTGGAACTGCTAGAGACGAGCCTGCCTTCGGCATCCCGGCCAAATGAGATGTTTGCAGCTGATGTGTGAAAGGGAAAAGAGAATTGAGGAGGGGCAGAGAGAGCAGGAGCTGCACAGCACAAGCCAGTTTTGTTCAGAGTGGGCAGGGAAATTTATTTTTCATGGTGAATTCAGAGCCTGGGTCCAACCTCACCGCTGTGTGTGACATTCCAGTTGGGGTCTAAGGGCAGGGCATGGCATAAAAGCCATGGATGAAATGTACCCTTATTGACTTTGGTTTGGGTTTGATATCAGAACTGAGAGGATTGTGAAGCCCGTGCTCAAAATCCACGTGTTCCTCCATCCACGAACCACACAGTACCCAGCTACTCCGAATGGTGGTGACTCCAAATGGTCATGTTAGGTATAAAAAAAACCCGATTAAAATTCTAAGGTTAGGCATCAAAGAGATTTGAAGACGTAAAAATGATTTGGAGCTTGGGCTGCCATTATCCCTCCTGCAAATTCTGTGTTTTGCTGATCCATGTCTGTGCTGATCAATCAGAATCAGGACAAAATCTGCAGCAGAAACTGAGCCTCTCCACGAGAAGTGTTCCAAATGATAATAATGGCTCAACTTGGGGAACGGCTTCAGAAAAATTGAAATACCCTGAGCAGATTCTGTTGAGGTGTTTTCAGTTAAAATTTCTTGCAGATTCAAAGTGCTTTGGGAAAATCTCCATTTAAAAGAAAAAGTAAGAGATCCCAATGACTTTGCTTTTAAAGGCGATTCACCCTTCCAATGCGGAGGTAAATTAAATATCTGGCCCCAGGACTTTCAGCAGGAGTCACAGCCTGGGAATATCAGCAGGCTGGAATACAGTTGAGTGCAGGGAAGCAAAAATCCTTGCACACTCTCACATAAGCAAAACAATGTAAGGAAATTGAAGTATACAATGAATAACTAACTTGTGCAAATCACTTCTGAAGGAGAGTGTGGAGTTTAACTGCACACCAAATGTTTTAGTCTTTTTTAGTGAAAGCACTTGTGGAATAGGAAAAAAAATGTCACGAGAAATGTGATACCTGGGTCAGATCAATGGCCCTCGTGGCGCACAAACATCTCTCCAACCATGGTGAGAACATGGTGAGAAGTCTGAGAGATCTTTCCAGTTTTTCCTCCCTTTCAGCTCCAAGCTTCAAGAAAAGATGGAATGGAATAATCCACAGAGAATACGGGTTTGTGACAATGGCAGTACAGAAGGGAATTGGGTAAAATCCCACTTTCCATAATTGCCATGTGGTGATCTTAGCAAAGGGCAAATATCACCTCTGCACACATCCTTTCCTATGCAAAAGAGATTCCCAGTCTTCCTGAAAAAGCAGGGGTGGTAAGTACAGAGCCATAGCACTTTGGAGATCATCTGCTAACACAGTAATAAAAAACACAGGCATTGGATGAAAAGACCAATAAAGGAAAAGTCGTTTGTGTTACTCCTGATTCACGTCAATAAAGAAGAAAATTCCCACAATGATGAGTTTTTCGTAGGAGCAGAAGGTTGCTGTGTAACAACACTAAGGCAGCACACCAACATTAAAGAGAATTGCTGCTATAAACAACTTACTTGATATTTTGAGACTATTTTGTTTGTTTGCCTTAATTATTCACAAACAGGTGGTAGTTACACTAATTTGCTGTCTATTCAAAATAGTTGTTTTAAACATATTTTTGTCTTCCTGATAGCACGACAGTAGTGTTCTCATTACTCCTTCTTGGCTATTTTTGTCACGTGCTGGATATTAAATCACATATCAGAGATGATGACTTTGCCACTACAGCATCAGCTGCCTCTTAAAAAAAAAAGAAAAAAAAGGAAAAAAATCCGCCCGTTCCTTTTTTCGTTGTTGGCAAATTATCTGCAAAAAGCTTAGCATTGTTTGAATAATAAAAAAGCTTTTACAGATGGCCACAAAAGCATTTGCAGCGAGAGTTTTCTCATGAATATTTATTCTCACCAGTTCTCCTGACAACTTAACTTTCTGCAGACATTCTTACCAGTAAACATTCAAACAGTCTCCAAAAAGCAAATAAAAAGATTTTGCACATAAACACAGGAGAACTCGCAGATCATTTTGCAGCACTATCTTGAAAAGAAGAATAGCCCTCTTGTGTTCAATTCTAGGGATGCACAGAGGAGAAATCTTGATGGGTTTGGTCTAAGTGCACAAAAAAATGTCACAGTATTGTCTTTATTTTCCAGACGAGGAACTGATGTTGACCGCAATGGAGAGACTTCCCCTAAATTGGAGAGCAAATAGAAGAATCACAAAATTAGCCTCTGCTCTCCCAGAATACCCATCCTGGCTCAGTGCTCAGCTCTGGATACTTTTTGCCAGGCAGTGATTTAGGGACTTTTTAATGGGTGGATTTTTTGGCCTTTCACTCTTTCATAGCCCCACACAATGTGCTACCCTGTAAAGGGTACCCTGTATAGAATCTCAGAATCTCATGGAATGGTTTGGGTTGGAATGGACCTTAAAGATCATCCAGTTCCAACCCCTGTGCCATGGGCAGGGACACCTTCCACCAGCCCAGGTTGCTCCAAGCCCCATCCAACATGGCCTTGGAGACTTCCAGGGATGGAGCAGCCACAGCTTCTCTGGACACCCTCTGCCAGGTCCTCCCCACCCTTACAGGGAAGAATTTCTTCCCAATATCTAATCTCAAGCTACCCTGTTCCAGTTCAAAGCCATTCCCATTGTTCTGTCGCTCCAAGCCTTTCTCCTCCAGGCTGTGCTGGATCCATTCTCCATCCATTCTCCGCCCAGGCTGTGTCTGTGCTTGGGATTGCCATGACCCACATTCGGGACCTTGCACTTGGCCTTTTTGAACGGCACAGACTCCCCTCTCGAGCCTGTCCAGGTCCCTCTTGGGTGACATCCCTTGTACAACCACTTTGTAGTTACTGTCGGCGCAACTCCACATCCGAGGAGAGGCAAGAATTGGAATTATCCACTTTAATGAGGACGAACTCTTTTGCCTCAGCCAAATTCCACATTCATGACACGATTATTTTTTTTTATTTTATTTTTTTTTGGAAACAAAGGCTAAACCTTTTCACGGGTCGCCGTAGTAAGTAGCATTTGAAAGGCAACAGCACGTCCAGAGGGCTGGAGGTATGGAGGGTGACGTGTTCAGCTGGGATACTTCTGCCCACATGGTTCTTTTACAGGCGTTGAATCGCTGCAGATTATGCCTGGTTGAAAGGAAACAGTATATTCTGTGCTGTTTAAAGATGTCACACTCATCGCAGAGCTTTCGGAAAGCAGTGAGTCAGCAGGAGGAACACAATGCTGGTTCCAGCTATTGGGCAGTTATTTAAAACAAAACAAAAAAAAAGCCACTTGTGAATTCAACAGATGCAGTGAATTCCCTGCTTTGCAAGGGCTAAAGTGTTTGCACAGAGGAGAGGGGCACTTTTATTAACATGAAGGTCACTGCAGTTCATTTCTTCGTTCAAATGAATTATTCAGTATTTCCCTTTAATCTCGTTAAATAGGGGGTGAGGGGGGTGTCTGTAAACAAGTTCTGAAGATGCAGAGGAAATCAAAGACTAGCCAAAAAAGCATGTGCAGTGATGGAAAAGCAACTGAACTGACAAGTTAGGGGTGCACAAGGAGCACTGCCAGATCTTAGCTCAGTGGAGGAGACACACAGGAGAGCTCGAAATGCCATCTGACTCCTGTGAGCCACAGCCCTTCTCCTATGGGTCCTGCCTGCCCCATGCATGGCTTGTTGCAGATGTGCTTCCAGCACTGCTTAGACAGTGGAAGAACCTGTGACGCACAAAACCCATCCCTGAACCCTCCAGATATCCAGGCCCCCAAAGAGAAACAGGATCCAAGTCACTGGAGACACGATTAGACAGCCCAAGTTCTGCTAAACCAAAGCATCCGTTGTTTCGCAGTGGTGTTTCAAAGCCTTCAGAGATACCATCTGCATAGAAAGACTGGTTTTATGTAATTAGGTAGAATTTCAGTATCAGAATTGAAATTCAGAATTTCAATATCAGAAAATACCAGAATTTCAATATCAATATTTTCAGAATATTGAGATGCCTAACTTCCTTTAAGTGGAATTTGGAAGCCTGAAGTCACCATAGATGACATGGCAGAATGCAATTACCCTACGCTCTCTGGCACAGGTCTAGTGTTTCCGTGTCTGTACATCTAAAAAACGTGGAAAGAGACTTTCATGGACTCTCTAGACATAACTAGAACTTTAAGAATAGTGTTTTTTCAATTTTCCATACATAGTAATTAATATATTCAAGGACAGAAGCTCCAGGGTTGTACATCCAGCACCTGGATACTGGAGCTTCAGAGACAGATAAAAAATCAAAATAGTGGGAAGAAAAAAAAAATCAAGATAGTGGGGAAAAAAAAAATCACAACAACTTCTATTCAGGAATTGTCTGTGCACAGACTTAATTTTCACCAATTCATTTGTCAGTCACAGCTCTTTGAGGGGTTCTTTCAGCAGCCATTTCATCATTGATCTTTGTAGTTCTTTCTTTTGCAACATCTGTCTTAATTTGTACTTTATGATCTCACTGTGAATCTTCCCTTCACTCCCTGGTTCTGCCTCCATAACACTCTTCATTTCTAGGCAGCCCCACTTAGCCAAAAACTGGAACTAACAACTCTTCTGGTCAAAGGGAACACTCTATTTCCAGGAATAACTCTGTGTTTTGTTTTCACATAACGAATTCCCAGCGTTCAGTTACTAAAACCCCTTGGTTTTGTTTGCAGCCCTGCCTGAGCACAGAGATAAACCCAAATCCACGGCTCGTGTCCCCTCTAAGGTTCTCCTGGTGGACAGAGATTTGAGGCTTGGTTACAGGTCTACTTTCAGGTGTGGAGTTGGTCTCTCCTGAAATTGTTCTCCTCAGACAGAGAACAGAATGAAATAATTTTTTTTTTTTTAAAGTATAAGACAAACTAAAATTGTAGAGATTTGTTCATCATCAGTCTGAGCTTGTTAACAGGGAAAGGTCCCTGCAGCTCCAGAGTCTGGACTTGCAGAAAACTTCTTGCAAACTTTTTTAGTTCTTGTGTCCCAGAGAAATGTCCTATTTTCTCAGAACTCCTCTTCCTTGTAACTACAACCACTTATTCGCACGGCAATGGCACCAGCCTTTTTTTTTTTTTTCCCGTGGTTCACAGAAAATTTTTTTTTCTCTGAAACAGAAAAGCACATTGCAAATAGATCACCCTTGTGTATGGTTGAGTCCGATTCAAAAACAGAGAACAGAGAAGTTCAAACCCAAACAATGGCATGAAAGAAGGCGCTCCAAGGCAGAGTTGGCTCATAATCAACCAATTTCCAGTCAAATTTCAGAGAAGGACTTCAAGGGGACTAATCTCAACCATATTTGATGCTACTGCACAGCCTTGAAATAGTCCCCTCCTTAAAGCCTTTGCATAGAAAAGGACAAAAAACACCCGTCTGCAGCCGCCTTCTTCTCCTCAAAGCCCCGTTGTGTCAGCGCCTTCCTGACAAAGGAGAGAAGTGACCAGCAGGCAGCAGCCAGGAGAAGGGTGGTGGGTGATTTTTGCCCGTGATGTCAAATTAGACCATTGTGATCACACCTCTCCAATCCCAGAGTGTTTGACAAAGTCGTCAGTTTGGGGAAGAAGTTGCTCCTTGGTCAACAGTGTGGTTACAATTGGTGCATAGAGATGGGTGTCCTTTGAGGAAAAGGCAACATTTGTGCTCCAAATGATGTGAGGAGACAGGCCAAGTCCAAGCAGGTCCTGGGAGCTCAAGGGATGAGCCCACAGGAAAAGAGCATTTGTTGCCTCAGTCGTTCACCTTTTACTTTGTGCTTCTGTCACAACTCTCCAGGGAAACAAACCATGTCCTTTCCCTCAAGGCTGTTGGTCTCTGGCTCATAAAGGGGATGGGATAACTATTCTTTTTAACATTTTCTGTTTAAATCAAGGTCTTGTGTAGGTTTTGATGAGATATTAGGAATAAATTCTTTATTACAAGGCTGATGAGTCCCTGGCACAGGTTGCTCAGAGAAGCTGTGGCCGCCCCTCCCTGCAAGTGTCCAAGGCCAGGTTGGATGGGGCCATGAGCAACCTGTTGGGTGACATCCCTGCCCATGGCAGGGGGTTGGACCAGATGATATTTGAAGTCCCTTCCAACCCTAACAATTCTATGATTTTAACTACTTTTCTTCTTTACCAGAATGAACCTGCAAGACAAAGCTTTGATGAATTATTGCTTTCACTCCTGCTGGCACCACCCATAGCAGTTCCCATGGAAGGCAGAGAAAAAGATGAGAATCCCAGCTAGGCATGTGACCTAAAGCCCTACGGAACTGCCAGGACTATGACCCCAGTTCAGGACAGTCCCCTGATCCTGAGCCTGACTTCAGTCACTCCGACAATTACCTTTCTCCCGAAGTCAAACACTGGTTTCATCTCCATGGCTGTTTTCCGTCCAGTGTGACATCACTGGTCACTGATTGCAGCCACCTAAAACACAAGTTTCATAGACTCGGCCATCCTGCACAGGCAAGAGGGAAAAGTAATTAAAGTTCAGGCATCTGAGCTGAATTTAGGACATAGCCCGGACTTCATGTTGTGCATGTCATGTCAAGCAGACTTCAGGTTATGCAGGGTACCCATAAAATTAGCACCCCGGGCACTGCGTTGGAACCAGTTTGAGGAAAGGAATATTTCAGTGTTCATTTCCCTCCTTTTCAAGCTGAGTAAGACCTAACAATCCTGTTCTCTGATTTCTTCTCTCCTTATCTTTTCCTTTGTGCTCCATTCAACTTCTGGATCTATTGAAAAGAAAATTAATAAACAGAAAAGAGAGAGTACCTACAAGGAAAGTCACCACGGTCACACCTCGTCCTGTGGTCCTGAGGTCCCACGCGACCACCTTTTCACCTCCATCAAGTGCAACTCGGTCACCTCCAAGAAAGGTCCCGTCAAAAACTGGCTCTTGAATCGCCCTTTGACCCATGCTAAGTTTTGGGTGGTGGAAATTGCCTGGAAGTTGTCCAGCTAGAAAGAATTTAAATTTTATTATTTTTTTTAATAATTCTAGTAACTGAACCATTGCAATCCAGGTCCTCTGCTGTTTAATTTCTTGGTACGGACACAGCCATACAGATGTGATGAATTGTTCCTATTCAAGGCCAGTCAATAAATGTATTTGTATACTCTGGGTCTCTGCTTTTGACCCATAAGAACCTCAAGGATTCACAGAATACACAAGAGGGGAGAGAAGAGCTTTTCTGAAAGAAGCTGGTCCTACCAAACTGCCCTAATGTGGAGGACAGCACAAGCTACACAGAGAACACATGACCAATAATAGCTTCTTTCCCAATTAGCTTCTTTCCCTCTTTTCCTGTGTTCTTGGAATCAGCAAATAGAGATTTTTCTTCAAACTTGAATCCCAGCTGTTGGTCAATTATTGCCTAATTCACTTGAATTATTTGCAATTCTTCCACGAGCAGCATTTTTCTGCCACAGACTCAGTCTGATTTTAAGTGTGGATCCCATGAATTGACGCCCTGGAGTTGGAAATAGCTCTAATTTCATCAGCTAGAGCTTTTTAGAAAAGCTTGGGATTTTTTTTTTCCTGAGAAAACAAGGAATTAAAGAAGATATTTTGTTGCTCTGGATGACCAATCTTGCTGATCTGTGCTTTCTGGCTGCCCATCCCCGTGAGACTGAGAGCCCAACTGAGGTAGCATTTTTATTGTGCCCACCTGGGGGAGTGTTACACTTTGAGCTTATTTCCAGTGTGTCCGTTTGACTCCTGCAAATTTGAAATCTGCTCTCCTAATGAGTTGCTTTAATCAGCTATTTGAGTGGAGTTTTCTGCCAGCAAACTCATTTATAACTCATTAAAATACGCACGTAAAGTAAATGCAGAAGAGTATCAGTTGTGAGCGTGTCTTGAAATTAGAGTGAATATCCACTGCACTTATTTGACAGTAATTGATGTGATGCAGTAAATCTGGGACATTTTTATGCCTGGAACCACAAATCCTGAGTACTGGAGTTGTCTGAGCCTGTCAAATACATCCCCTTCACTTGTACAGCTGCTGAATCCAGTTGAGGTCGGGCATGAAAGAAAGTAATTTTTATCTGACAACCATTTGTTGGTAGCAATAAAACGAGCTGGCAATCACAGCTCATTTCCTGCTGCTGAGAGCCTGCACCAATAAGTCCCAACCCTCAGGTCATTCCCTGCGGAGAAGCCTGAAGGTGGATGAGCGAGGTTGGTCTCCTCTTGGATCCACGGGGTGGGAATCATGCAGGAATCATTCATTATTCCAGGCCCCCTCCGAGCTCAGAGGGAGCAAAAGCTGCCACCGCTGCTCGGGGCAGGAGCACAGGGTCCTCACAACCCTCTGAACGGTTCTGTGATTAAATGGTTGGACTCAGTGATCTTAGAGGTCTTTTCCAACTAAAAGATTCTGTGATGCTGCACTCTAATACAGCAGGGGCACAATTGGCTTTTTTCACCCTTGGGCCTCATCTGTGCTGCATGGCTGGGGAATAATACAATTTTTTTGTATTACAATCCTAACTCATAACACCACACACTCCTGGATGATAAAACCCTCTCTCTTCCTCCTTTTCTGCAGCTGCCACCACAGGGGAGCGTGACACCAGGGGTCACAACGTGGGAAAAGGTTGTCACCTCTGTCCTGCAGACTGACAATAACTAGAAAAGCCTGATTTCACCAGAAGCCAGTGGTAAGACTCAGGATAAATGAGGGACACTGGGCGAGTTGGATATAAACCTCCAAGTTTTGCTCTACTGCCCTAAGAGGTGTCGCAGTCCCTACGAGCATTACCTGGTCAGATGCACCCTTGTCTTTCAGCAGCCAGTGCCCTTCGTGCTCGCCCTCCCCAGTTCACACAGCCTTACCCTCAACAGCTCTCCAAACTCCTTTATACCTCTCCTTGAGGTTTCCTGTGACGTTAAACATCCTAGTCAATGGAAATTGTCTCCTTGCCTCAGATTGATACTGTCCTCATGGAGGTATCTGTTCAGCTCCAGCCTCCACCCTTGAATTCCCCAGTCCAAACCCATCAAGTAAAAGAGAACACGTGACCAATGATCTCCTCAAATGGCTTGTTTCCCTGTTTTCCTATGTTCTTGGAATCAGCAGATTGGGGCACGGGTGGGTGCTGGCAAATCTCAGGCTGAAGCAGCAGCTGGAGTGGGACTGTGAACATCAGGGGCTGTGGATTCAGTGAGGAACAGGGACCTGGGATAAGCTCTTGGAGGAGTGTCCGGAGAGGTACACATGCAAACAGGCTCATAAACGCATTGGTAACCATTTCACTGGCAGATGAAAATTCTGATCAGCTCAAGAATAAGAACTGGGTTGGGCCATCTGCGCTGTTCATGTTGTCTGAGAGCTGTTGTCCTGTTGTTAACTCTGTCCTGGGAATTTGGTGGCAGCTCTTGAGCAAAGCTGGTCGGAAAAAAAATCGCAGCTGAAACAAAACCGTCAGCGAGTTTTTATTTTTATTTTTTTAAAGATGTGTAATCACAAATTGCCCTGTCCCTGGGTAAGAAATCCACAATCCAGTGCCCAAACCATGTGGCTGGGATTGAAGGAGGAGGCTTTTCCAAATGTACTCCAGCTGTGTTACCTTCTCCCACACTGTCATGGCTTGGTGGGCAGGTAACATCAGTGCTAAACCTCCTCCCCACTCGTGATTTTTTTTGGCATTTTCCCTGTTCCTGTATCCACCTGGATTGTAAAGCTTCCCATCTTTCCAGTGCACTGGGGTTAAAACCATTCACAGTAATACAATAGGTACGCCAGGGGATGCTCCCTCGTGCTGGGGCCACCCTGTATGTCGTGGCTTGACTCTGTGATACTGACCTGGCAGCTGCCAAAGCAAGGCTGTGAGCAACCTGCCAGCTGGGAATGGTCCCTGGGCTGGACTAATTGCCAAATGTGGGAATGGTTTGGGTGTAACTCAGTCAAAATAAGCCAAATTCGTGCCAGGGAGTGTTCTAACATTTCCCAAGCACTGGCAGTGGCCAATAACGTTCCCAGCACACTTGGCTAGTTTTTATCTGCATAGTTATACGTGGGGTGTGTATCTATACTGGTGTAGGTATTTCCAGGGAAACCTGGCCCACAGTGTGAATTGCATCATTTTCCAAAAGTATAATGACGCACGCGCAGCATAGAGGTGATTCCTATTTTTATAATACTACTTAATTATCATAACTAAAGATTACATCCAACCCAGAGACCATCCACCCTCGTACCACCTTGGTGCCCCCCTAAGAACCTCCTTGGGGTCTGCCCCTCTCCACACCTTCCTAGAACTGAGTCAGGGGGTCTCAGAACCCCTTTACTTCTTCACTATTGGCTTCTTCATGTCACATTGCCTGGTTGGAGGTTTTCCAAACTTCATGGGTCTTCTATCTTGTTTTGACTTTGTTTTGTATTGTTATTCTAGTCCTGGTCCATGAGGCCTAAATCAAATGTTCTAGTCACTATCTTATTCTTAGCTCAGATGCTCAGGAATGCAGTACAGAGGTAGAAGCTGCTGGTTGCTACTTCAAATATGAGAAGCTGTACAGCTACATAAAATATACAAAAATACAAAATATATTCACAGTGTGAATTCCTAGTTGCACCTCAAAGCAGAGGACACCAAGGAATAAATGACAGCCAACCTCACCCCTGTTTCCAAACGGTGGTCTCTAATCTCGTGGTTTTCACAAACAGCTGTTACGACACACACGAGTTCTGCAACCAGCAGCAAACCTGTCACTGCTTCAAACCTGGCCAAATGTCACTTGGTTCCTCTCACAAAGGTCTAGTGCAGATCTAGGTCAGAAACTGGGCACCGAGGTGACAGTATGGTAGAAATGATGTAGAGGGACAAGTGCAAATACTGCTAGGAGCACATTTTTTGTAGGTAATGTTTGACTGGGCAACATTTATCCTGGCAGTGCCCAACTTTTCCAGCCAGATGGTGCATACTTGAATTTTCCAGTGTAGAAGACACTGGTCTGTGAGGCCAGGGAGGGGGAAATGGAGTTCCAGCACTAAGCTGAGCCTGGGAAGGTGACTTTGAGCTGACTTTAGAGGCTCAGGACCCACCATCTGGTGTAGGGCTGTGCCACGGTCTCATTGCTTCACATCAGCACACGGTGTGTTACACAGATGCACCCAAAAGAGCTTTGCACATCTCCTCTCCTGTAGATATTTTCCAAGCACACAGAAAATTCTTCACCCTTTCTCTGTGATTAAGGTGAATTTCTTATCTACCATTCCCTTCTCTTACCTTGGTCTTTTTTCCCTGACAGCCTGCTGACCAAAACACTTGAGTGATGCTGAGAACTTTGTTGACCAGAGAGGTGAATCTCACACTCTGAGCAGGTACACTCCTGTTTTTCCTGCATAAATCTCAGTCCCTCCCTTTCTCTGTCACCCCTCCATCACCACACAGAGCTGCCTCCAATGTGATGTGGCACATCTGTGGTGGTGTCTCTTGTCGCTGCTCTGAAAATGAAGGAGACTTGACCCTGCCTATGAGAAATCTGGAGGCAGAAGATAGGGAAGAGTTACAAACTTGCAGGAAGAGACTTGAGAGATTTATTTACGTATGTAAATGTGAAATAATAGGAGTAATTAATTAACCTCATTGCACTATATCAATGTCCTGGGGTAATCTTTTTGTACAAATTGCCCTTGAAAACAGGCTGAAACTGTCTTTAATAGTTTCAAGTGCTGTTTCTGGGAGAGAATTTCTAGCTGGATTTAATAACATGAAAATCAAGCCCAGATATAGGCCATCAAACTAAGATAATGCAAAGTTTCTGCGCACAGATACTTTACAGGGTGAGAATAAAAATCAGATGTCTGATTTTAAAGGGTGGTTTTAGTAACTTCCCAGAGCATGTATGATAGGAATGAGGACCTTGTAGGATAAAAGTGGCACACACCTTTAACTGCTTGTGATGTGTAAACTAAATAAAAGTGCTACCTGGAGACCCTGGGTGGGATGGAGGATGGAGCCTGGCCTAGGCTTTGTGCCTCTGTCTTCAGTTGATCCAGGGTTTGCCAATAGTTATCATTTTTCTCAGGAGAGCTGCCAAAGAGCTTGAGAATCTGTAGCCTGTTCAGTGAAGAAAAAAACTCCTGTCCCTTCTCCAGGAGTGAACACAAGATGGTGCTGCCACCCACCAACAGCCAGCCTTGAGTGTTTCTAATTCTTAGGGGATTTAAAACAAGAGTTATTGACGTATTAGAAACCGTGGAATTCCTCCCTGAAAATGGTCATGTTGGAATTAAGGCTTCTCTCCCAAGAAAGGTGGTGGGACCAGTAGCCAAACTGAAGTGCCTCTACACCAGTGCCTGCAGCGTGGGCAACAAACAGGAGGAGCTGGAAGCCACAGTGGGATGGTCCCTGGAAGGATTTAAAAGACGTGTAGATGCGGCACTTGGGGACATGGTTTAGTGTTGGACTTGGCAGTGCTGGGTCAACGGTTGGATTCAATGACTTTAGAGATCTTTTCCAACCTAAACGTTTCTATGATTCTATGAAAATCCTCATTAGTCCAGACAGAAAGTGCCAGATGGCAAATGCAATACAAGCTGAGCAAAAACTAGCAACAAAAAATGCACTATCCGGGATTAAACTGTAACCAAATTCAGATCTGCTGTGTCTGCAGTGTTCCCACCCCTGTCAGCGTTTGGGAAACGCTTCTCAGCCTGCTGTGGGTGCAATGCAGATTCTTTGCCCCTCTCTAAGGAAAAGCTCTCCTGAAGACTTAAAAGAACTAGAAAATCGCTGATGTATATGAGACTTGAGCCACTGGACAGCACTGAGCCAACATCAAAAAGAACGTGGGGAAAAGAGGCACCATCTATGAGGGAGATGGAGCAGATGGCAGCCCACTGCTCCCGGAGTCGTGTGATTATGTGAGACTCACCCGGAAAAAGATGTGCCAGACTAACAAATTTTAATGAAAATGAAAATTTTAATTAAAATGGTTTTCGTAGAGTCAAAAACCTTCCTTGCCTGCCTTCTGTGTCTAAACCCAGTTGGCATGTGACTGAGACATCTATGAACCACATATTATGGTCCATTGTTCTTGCACGGCGCTTCTTTGTGCCCAGTGACTTTGTCTCTCCCTCATTAGAGGCTCACACAAGCCCTCAGAGACTCTTTTTTTCCACCCAACCACTTGCTTGCAAAATCCATGAGTGTGCCAGGCCCTGGGAGACATCTTCCTCTCTGCTGACTGGGATTTGAACCAGCCAACTGGTGTAAGGGGTCTCAATGGGACACTCAGAACTGTGTAAGTCCCTTTCCAAAGGAAATGAGGCTAAAGGGAGGTTTCTTTCCTTGTTTCTTTCCTCGCTGTGGAGACATTCCCATACATTAAAAAACATAATGCAGATGCTCTTTTTGTGAGGAGGGAGCGTGTTGCTCTGTGATTTTGGGCTCTGGGTGACTAGCACTGAGCGAGCTCTTTCCCACCTCTAATTTCTTGGCTTCCCAGTCCAGAGTAGATCATCCAGATGTGTGTCTTTTTCATCTTCATGGGGACTCTGCTGTGGCAGGACTGGGGCTGTGACATTTTCTCAGGTGGTTTTTCTCCATCAAAACCCAAATGGTTTCCTCCTCACAGAGCCATGCCACTGGATCATAGAATATTCTGAATATCCTGAGTTGGAAGGGACCCATAGGGATCATCAGAGTCCAACCAGCTCCAGAGGAGGTGTCTCGAGTTGCCATCCTGGTAGCACCCAGATTGCAGTCCATGGAAGTGTCAGTGACATGGGGAAAACCAACAAGGTGTTACTCTATTTCCACACCTGAACCAATGTAATCTTCTCCTCTCAGGCCCCACAAACTGGTCTGATGCCGTATCTAGGACCCTCCACTCCAGGTTCCCTCCTACAAGGCATGGACACAAGTTACTGAAAGTCAAACCACCCCTGAAAAAGCCTGTAAATTTTTAGCCTGTCATTTTTGAGGCCCTGAGACTGGCCTGCAATTGGACAGTGCGTCAAGTTAATAACTGAGTGTTTAGAGGTGAATCAACCAAGCAGCAGAAAATTGCAGCACGGCTCAGACGCGCACCAGTTCCATGGGTGGGCCTTGAATCCTGTGGTCAAATCCTCATCTTTCTTCAGATCTCAACTTAGTAACCCTTTCCTGCAATTACCTTGACTCTTTGTAATAACCAACCTACTCTTAGTGCCAGTTGGTCTTCACAATCACTACTTTGGAAAGACCTGCCCCTCCTGGAAAAGCTTTTCCAGCCACACAAGCATCCTCCTTTCTGTCCCTATTTCTGTGACATCTTATACGCTTTTAAAATAAATATGGTATCAGTGGGAACATGGTGAGGAAAATCTTTCACAGGCAGACCCACACAGCTCACTATTCCTAAACTCTGGATAGTTTTTAGAAATTGTTAAGCAGCTTTTGGAAAAGAAAAAGTAAACAAAGCAGAACAAAAGCAAAAAGCTGCTGGGGTACAAATCGCACAAAGTCTGAGAAGTTCTGGAGGTTGAGGGAGCATCTGCTTTTCTGGGTCACCTACTGGCACTATTTTAGCTTGTCAGGGACAGATGGGGGAATCATAATATGCTTGGAAGTCTCCCATATTGTGTCATTTTGGGGCAGGTCTTGGCATTGCAGTGCTGCAGCCAAGGCACTGAGTCCCAAGCTGTGCCTCTTTCCATGCACGTTGTTGACTTGTTAGTACCACAGATCAATGATACCAGCGAGGATAAATATGGAATGGGATTGAAAACAGTGGGAAAAGTACATATTTGAGCTTTCATTTGCCAAAAAGCAACTCCCTCGCAGGCAAAGACCCTGGTTGTGATTCCCCTCGATACTACGATTGTACATCATGTCCTACCCTTGTGTCCAACCCTTCCCAGGGAAGAGGATGAGCAGGCTACAAGCCCAAAAGAAATATCTGATGGTCCTATGAAATAGAGCTAAATCATGGAAGTTCACAATATGTCTGAACGGGGGAAAATGAATATCAGCTCAAAGAGCTTCAGCTCAGGGGTCCAGGACTCACGTGGATCTGAAGAGCTCAGGTTCAACGAGATCTGTTGGAGTAGGGACAGACAGCAGTGGGGATTGCCCAGAAGGAGACACAGCGTCCAGAATGGGTTGGTCTGAAGTTCAGGCCCTTACAGTTGCTCATTTAATCTGTTTTATCACCGGTTGAAACCTTTGGGCCAGATGCTAAGCAGGAATACACTGTCCCAGCTACAGCTATGCCAACCAAATGAGTGAAAGCATCTTTCCTCAAAGACCAAGCACTGCACTGCTCCCTGTCAGCTGGTACCACACATCTGGGAATACTGTAAGCAGCAAAATTATCTATCTCATAAGTCCTTTAAAGGAAAAAACAGAAGACTGGCTTTGCAGTGATATGGACATTTTCTGTCCAGGACCATGCCAGGAACTGCTAAACTCATTCATCAGCTGCCTCTGTACAAATGGCAACAGCGTTCAGGGGCCAGAAGCTTGGCAGAGGTTCAGAGCACTGACCTAGAAGTTAAAGGCTCTTTGTTTATTGCTAATCCCTGGAGCTATGCAGTCCCAAAGCCATTCCCTTTCTGTGCAACACAAGACCAGCTTTCACAGCCGTAGCCTGAGCCCAGTGAAGTCAATAGAAAGGCTGTCATTGTCTCTGGTGACCAATGCACTGTCCCTGGATTCTGCAAAACGAGACTGGCTCCTGCTTTTGTTGAGATCAATACAAGTATTACCAGTGACTGCTGCTGAATCTGAACGAGACCACAGCGCATGTCCCTCAGGAGTCCCAGAGAGGCTGAAACCCATAGTCACCTTTTTCTGACTATTTCAGAGAATGCGGGGTAAAGTTTCGATTTTCAGCAGATTTTTAATCTTTTTAGGTGTCATTTACTCTCAGAAGAACTTTTTACAACCCACTTGGATCATATACTCCTTGGTCCTACTCCCACATAACCCTTTTTGAAAGCCTTACATCTCCTAGGAGCTGCTCCTGGTGTGATGTGCAACCACTATGGGGGTGTAGCAACACTTTTCCCAGTGAAAAAAGAGCTGGAAAATGAGGTATCAGGCAAATAAACCTCAGCTAAGTGTTTTAAACCAGCCAAGAACCTGTTTTGACATCAGAAACAAAATCCCCTGGATGAAATCCTTGAGCAAGGCTTTTCACTTGGACTGTTGGAGACTCCTCTGCTCTCACCGTCCTTGGATCATTAATAACATTGCTGATATTAATTAGTCCTCGATAAAGATTAGAATGATGCTCAGATCTGGGCAAAGTAATAATAAAGGAGGGAAAAAACCAAGGTCAAAGAACTTCACCCTGCAGGCCCTGCAGCTGGTCCATGTCTGCTGATCCTGTCCTGGAGGACTTCCAGTGGTGGAGAACTTGCACCAAGATGTAGGGTGGCATTGTAGGGTGGCACCACGCTCCCAGGGACATGCCACTGGCACTCTGGGGCCTTGAGAGTTGCACCTGGCTTTCTTGGCGAGTCTAATGCTGTGACAATCTGTTTCCAGCGTGTTCTGCCCACCAGCAGTGCCACCGCCCCACTGCCTATGGGGTTTGCCCTTCTGCAGACGCTCACAGCTCTGCTTGGCTCAGCCAAGAGCTCGTTCCTCACACTCAGATCCGACAGACTGCCTGTTTGAGGGGAAGAGACCCAATCCACGTGTCCTTTCCGATGGCATTGTGCAAACTGTTTCCACTCCCACAGTTAAAACGCAAAGGTCTTGTTTCCATCTCTGGATATCTCTTGCTGCAGCTTCCACCCCATTGTGTCTGTTCAGGGAGAGGGACATCCATGAAACCCTGAGCCAGGCATCCAAGGCAAGGACAAGTTCCCCTCTGGAATTGTTGTCTTCTCCTTATTGACCACGAGGAGAACCCAAACAGTATTTTTGCACTGAGTCCTTTCCCTTTCAGGGACAGAACCCAGGGGAAAACTAATCCACTGGAAACAAACTCATCCCACTGACCAAGGCCATCTGAAGTTTCTGCTGTAAGGTTCTACAGTGTTTTGGGGCAGATTTTCCAGAGCTTGGATAATTATTGTAGGTAAAATGACTTTTTTTGAGGGCAAATTAGAAATCTGGACCCCAAAAAAAGAGTTGTATATTATTTTCCATTTTTCTAGAATTGTTTTCACCAGAATTTTGAATGTCCAGAAACAATAAATGGGTCTGTATTGGTTTGGGGGATTTTGTGTTTAACTTCCAGTGGTGGATGGTGGTTTTTTTGTTTGGGTTTTTTTTTTTTTTTTAGTTAAAAGGGTGAGTGAGTCATTTCTATGCCGAGTTCACTTTGTTTAATGCCCCAGCAGAAGGACCCGAGACAGATGCCGCTGGAGGACTGACATTTCCCTTTATGGCAGTAGATGGAGCTACATCCTCAATAATGTCCTTTTCCACACAGGACAGCCCAGGGAAGCGGCTTGATGGTTGTGCTGGTCACTTCTGCAACTTCATCCAGAAGGGAACTGGGTGGACAAAGGAGATGAAGAAGCAAGGGTAGAAAGAATGAATAAATTTCCAGGACTGGGAGCATCAGCCACTTCTCCAAGGGTTTTATGAGCCAGACATTTACAATGGGGCATGTAAGCCCCTTTTACACCCCTGACTGTAAGGTGGGGGGACTCCCACTGGACATACAAGGGTCTGCACCTCTCCGTAGCCTGGCTGCATCCAGCACTGAGACCACCACTCTTCTCCCAGAAGTGTTTCACTCTCCCCTGTTCAATGGGAGAGCTGAAACTCTTCATTAAATTCCAGGGATTCCTGGTATAACTGCTTGTTATGTGACTCAACTGGCCTGTATCTTCAGGGTCCAGGTCTGGAAGACCCTCCTTGGACTGCCATGGAGCTCTTTGCTTCTTTTCCTTTGCCACGCAACTGGTGAAGTCCTGCAGATCTTTTTGGTTTATATGGGTTACAACCTCCTCTGGGATGTGATCATGCTTCATCTTCAGAACGCCATAAATTTCATTTGTCATGCTCTTCCAGACCTGGTACTCCCAGGTTTTCATGGATTCTCTCCCAAAGAAGAACAGAAGAACTTCTTCTTCCCCTCACGCTGACAGACGCCATCGTTTGGAATCTTATTTCCTTGAAGTGGTCTAAAGTTGAATCACCGTGTAAGCACAACACCTTCTTATTATTTAGGGGTAGGCAAATCACAGAAAGCCATTTTAATAATGCCATGTTTATCATCACAAAAGCCTCGGCAACGTTTCCACAAGACTGAGCAGCTTCAGCCCAGAGCCTTCAGGTTATTGTGAAAGCATCTATGAAAATATAAAACCATCTCAGCCTCTAGCAGTTCCTAGGCTGGGTGGGGTGGGAGAGAAAGTTTATTTATTATTTCTGAATCCATTTTATACTAATCAAGCCAAATAAACTGTTCCTGGATGACAGAACCTGCCTGGATTTGTTGTTTGGAAGCTCATGGTTAGACTTTCAATGCCTGTGAGCTTCTAGTGGGGCTTTCCCTCTACCTCAAGTTTTAATTTAAATTCTTTGGTGCCTTGTAAAGAAGGAGTTCACTGTACAGACTTTCCCTCAGTGGGGGAATTTCTATGATCTCTGTCTTCATTTGGGCTACCTACTTACATGAAACTCCTTGGAAGTAGTGCTTTTGCAGCCCTTCTTCTCTGCCACGTTCAGTTGAAACCATCCCAAAGCTATTGGGGTGGAAGGACTCGGCTCAGCTGTCCATCATCCCAGCAGCTGGATACTGGGGATGCAGTGGGAAACATCTGGGATTTTGACATGGTTCAAAAGGGAAGCAGTTCCCGTGAATGTGTCTGTGTCACTGGCCTCACAAATTCCAGGAAAAATAAAGGTCAGATTTCCTGGGACAATAACTGCAGCTGTTGTCCCAGTGTCTGCTTCACCTTGCATTCCTGGGATGCTTCTGATTCATGCACAGAGAGACTCCCAGAGAGTGAACTGCTCCTCTCCCGTGTATTCCTCCCTCTCTTTCCTTACCCCTGCCAAGACAGCAGAAGAGAAGTGACCACTCCCTGGTAACCAACGCACATCTATGCATTCAAAAGGCAGCATCAGCCTCCCGTAGCTTTTTATCTGACCAGGAACATGTTGGGACCGGGCAGAGGGCAGCGAGTTTCGCTGCGCTCCTGGGCAAAGCTCTCAGACACGTACTTTGCCCTGTTGACAGATGAGTAGGGTCAGGGTCCAAGCATGGAGACAATTTTGAAGGAGCCACAAGTCTGCAAAACACTCCGGCATCCCCAGCTGGGAGACTTTTCAATGCCCTCCGGCGAGGTTTCTGATCCCAATAAAGAATGGAGCCAGGTAGGAGAGGGAGAGCTCTTGTGGTTTAAAATCATTCCACCCACCACCGAGCGAGGCAGGAGCCAGGGACACGTTTCGTAACAGCTCTGATGTTTTCCCCTCTGCAAGAAAAAAACCTTTCAGTGGCTGTTCTCGAGCTCAGATAAGTTCCTGCAGCGCAGGGCAGAGGGAAAGCACTGAGTCAAACTATTGTAAGTCACCAGAGCTCTTCGGTCTCAGGTAGGAGCCACGTGAGAGCAACACGTGCCGTGGGGATTCAGGCAGGAGGGGCTCGGTCTTGTTTATTGTTCTGTCCCTGAGCCTGGCCTGGAAGGTGAGGGGTAGCTCCGGAGGACATGATGTACCCTCCTCCCTTCCTGTGTCCACCCAAAGGCAATTTATTCTCAAGCTGAGCCACGGCCCCAAAGCAAAATAAATTCCTGTGTTTGGCTCAGAACGCAGAGTGCACAGCAATTCAGGAAACCTTCAGTGAAAAATGCTTCCCATACGGGAGGTGTTGATGGGAAATGATTGACGTGAGCTTCTCCCACATTATTGGCACGTCTGGCTGTAGCATAGGCTTTCCTCTGCCCTTGGATGGTCTCTGTCAGGAGGGGTTTCTTTAGGGTTCACACTGTTTCTTTACCTTCAGTTTTAAGACAGCTGGTAATCACAAGAGCCAAAAACGTGGCTGGTGGTCCAGCAAGGGGTTCCCTTCCAAGAAGTCTTTTGGGTTTCCCCAACTATCCCGTTTGTGCCCACGAAGCTCCCTCTGCCTGGGAAGGACTGTGGGTAGTTTAAGATGTTGATGAGAAGGACTGGGAAGAATCCCTGGCTGTGTTGGTTCTCTGCGTCTCACAGTCCTGGCTTTCCAGTCACCCAGGCCACGGTTTCACCTTCTTGGTGTCACACTGAACACGGGACACACGGGAGCCCCACGTCCCAGCAGGAAGCAGAGGTGTGTTGGTGGTGACCACACAAATCATGAGAGGCACTGCACATTGTGCCACACGTGCCTCCAGGACCCGAGTCTTGCTGGTGTTGGACCAGGTCAGCTCCTTAACATCTTCATCTGGGAATAGACACAAGCCACAGGAATGCACAAAGCTAATTGAAAATGGAACACTGGCAGTGAAGAGTTTCCTGCTCAGACTTGCTTGGTCTCCCGAAAATAATCCCCAGGGATCACAGAATCACAGAATAACCTAAGGTAGAAGAGACCCTCAAGGCTCATCGAGTCCAACTCCTGGCCCTGCACAGGGCCATCCCCAAGGGTCACACCATGTGCCTGAGAGGATCATCCAAATGCTCATTGAGCTCTGGCAGCCTTGGTGCTGTGCCCAGTGCCCTGGAGAGCCTGTTCAGTGCCCGACCACCCTCTGGGGGAAGAACTTTTTTCTAATATCCAACCTAAACCTCCCCTGACACAACTTCAGGCCATTCCCTCGAGTCCTGTCACTGGTCACCAGAGAGGAGGGATCTGTGCTGTCCCTCCACTGCCCCTCATGAGGAAGTTTTAGTCTGCAATGAGGTCTCCCCTCAGTCTTCTCCAGGCTGAACAGACCAAGTGACTTCAGCCATTCAAAACCCATTTTTGGTGGGTTTGGGATGTTCAAAACCCAATTTTTCCTTCTATTTAGAGGAAGAGGCAACAGGCAAGAAAACTGGAGATATTCATCCCTGATTATCTAAGTAGCAGAAAGAAGATGAATCTCTTGAATTCATAATCTGCAGAGTGGGACAAGCACCTGTCTGTCTTTCTGTACATTTGTCAAAGTAAGGCAGTAGAGACTCTGCTCCACAGAGACTGCCCTCTCACCCTTCTCACTGTGATGGAGCTCATCAAACCAGCCACTCATAGATGTCTTCTGCATTAAAAACACCACGTTCAGATTCCCTCTGAGGCAATGAAGCCAACACTGCTGGCACACAATTTATCTGCTACACATCTGTGTTTGGAAAACTGAATTGAACATCTGCTTGATCAGTAGTCTGGGCAGTGACATAACTCACTATATCAGGCACCTACATATGACCGGCTGGATCCCAAATGCTGACAGCTATTTTAATTAAATCTCCTTTGGGGTCCCAAATCACACGGAGACACCTCTGTCCAAACACCTGCACTGGGTGTCTGTATCAGTACGATGAATCCGATCCCTGTGTTGGCTTTCTGGGGTGGAAAGAGTAGCATGGAATACCCCTGTGGTCTCTGACCTCCATGGAAAGGAAGCAAAAATGGTAAATGGAAATTTCCCTTGCCTTGCAACTGGGATTAGCAGATCCCCCCATTCTTGTTCTGTGGACACAAGTGGGTTTATCACCACTGCTAAAACAGAAGCTGTTTTTAAAACACTTTAGATTATCTTGGGTAGGTCGTGTTACACGATTCCAACATGACTATACAAGCACCCAGTGCTTCTCCTTCCTTGAAATGGCAGGACCTAAGAAAATATCTTGGAAATAAGTGGAGGTGAAGTCTGCAGAGCTGAAACGACACAAAATCCTAGAATATCCTGAGTTGGAAGGGACTCACAAAGATCACCGAGTCCATCTCCTGGCCCTGCACAGGACAGCCCCAAGAATGACACCTTGTGCCTGAGAGCACAGTTATGGTTTCCCCGAGGGGCATTCAATTTGTTGGGAATGGTCACTTGGTTTCTAAATAGGCAATGAGGGCAAGGCAGGTCCCCCAGGTATCCCAGATTGTGGATAAGCACAGAAACTGCTGCCAGATCTGCTGTCACATCACACCACACCCTGTATCTGAAGAAAAGGGACCTGCAATGCACTTCATCCCTAACTGCACGCTCTGCCCTGGGGTCCTGGCCTTCAAAACTTCAGCCAAGGACCTCTGTGATCTCCTTCAGCAGAAAAACATTTGGAGGCAGCGGGGTTTCAATATGTGCAAGTGGTGGAGTGAAAAAACACCAGCCCACGGGCACCAGCTATTGAAGAGCAGCCTTTCTGTTCATCTGATCCAGCTCCAGCCAAGGCTGCCTGCCCTCCTTCCCAACGGGATGGAATTTGCTGGCACTGCTGCAAACCTATTCCATCTTTTCAATAATTGCCACTGCCCTGCAGCGTCCCAGGGTGCTGGCAGACACACTTTAGAGTAGGAGGGCATTGCTCCACAAGCCTTTGCATTTAGAAAGAAAATTCCCCAGCATTATCATATTAGAGCCCATTCCCAAAACATGTCTAGACAGTTATTTAGGACGGGCTTTATTACAGAGTCCTGCCCCAAAGGACTAACCACTACTGAACTGTTTATTATTTGTTTATTGAGGGTACTGCAGTCGGAGATCCCTCTCTCCCTACATTCTAGCCAGAGAGAAAAAAGCTTGAGGCACAGACATCCATGCCACAAAGTATGTACAGCCTAAAAAAAAGGTAAATAAATAAAGAGAAGAAAGAAACAAGTGCACAAAACTCCAGAATTATTTACTTCTTAAAGACCTTGTGGCAAGCACAGGTCGTTTCAAGGGCAAAACCGGTATTTTCACCTGTATTTTCTCAACCCAGAACTTCAGGAATCCACTTTCAAGGCAGGTTTTTAGCAAGAGGGAGGTGGGGGGAAAGTATGAGGATTGTTTAGGTTTTTTGAAACTTGAACTTTGAAACCCGGAACAAAGTGTGGTTGGATATTTTTGAGATTGGGGGTATCACGAAACGTTCCTCCATGCAACTGAAGACATTGTTTGTACAAGCAAGATGCCCTGATTGATTTCTTTGACTTTGTAACTGAATGCAAGACGCCGTTATGCAAGCTACAATTATTCTAATTTGGAAACAATTTTCTCTTTTACTTTCAGGGTTCTTTGGGGAATAGGAGGCAGCTCAAAACAGCAAGGCTTGCCAAAGCTAAAGCTAAGAAAATCTTCCGACGAGTTTCATTCTGTTCTAAACCTGCATCGTAGCAATTCTGATAGACTTTAAATTTGGCAGAATGTCTCTTCTCCTTATCTTCTGTTGGGCACCAAATATTACCCCAGCACCATTGCTTCAGTGTACGACTCACTGGGGATTCAGTACAGATGAACACTTCAGAGTCTGATTATTTTTGGAGATTGAGAGAAGCAAACATTGACTTCAGAGTTTAAACATGAGACAAGAAAAATAAAGAAGTAAAAAAATCTCAGGCTGGCTGGAAAATCATCCAGGGTTGAATCTTAATTTGAGCCTATTCACCGAGGGCTTGTCTACATGGACTTCTGGTTGAAACATTCGTTCTCCTGCTTCCAAACTTTGCTCTCTGGTTTTGGTAGGAGAAGCACTTCTCTACATAGTTAGCAATGTTTATTGTAAATACTGCGAAGACATGACCCTGGGAAAGTAGAATCATGAGTATTTAATGGCTCCACTTTGAACTGTGCCATGCAGGAGAATGTGAGCATCCTACAGCTGTGAGACAGGGACAGAGGGATGATATTTTTTTATTTGGAAGTCTCATCCCAGACCCAAATGAGGATGGTGATAGGCAATGGGTTCATTTTTTGTTCAGGATGAAAGCAGACTCAGCTGAACTTTCAAGTTGTTTCCATGTTGCTTTCTTGGGGCTTTGTTGGCCTCTTTTTTCCCTCTAGTGAAATTCATAGAATCACAGAACATTTTGGGTTGGAAAAGACCTTAACGATCACCTAGTCCCAAGCCCCCTCCCATAGCCTGAAGCATATACACAGCCTTGCAATCAGTCCCATCCCTTGGGCACTCTGCTGCTAATGGCAGGAGGGCAGTTTTCTGGAGAAAAGTGTGGGAAATGGCAGCTCTGGTTATGTCCTAAAGGTTCATCAGGTTGTCTCATACCAATCTCTGTATTGTCCACAAAGTCTGCTGCACATCCAGGCACTGCTCCTGGAGGATCTGTCTACACCAGAGGACACTGGTATAGGTGATGGATGAGTGATGCCTCCAGTACAGAGTGGGACAGACACAGTCTGCTGTGGACAGGGGCACCATGTCTGATGACATCTGGACATCCTGACAAGCTGACATAATTGAGTTCTTCCTTTCTTTCCCATTTCCACAGCAAACAGCAAAAATATGAACCCCTTGCTGTCCAAACTGTGGACATTTCCTACCACTACGTGCTGCAGGTGACTGCACACATCCAGCCAAGAGAAGACAGGGAGCAACCTGTGATAGTGGAAGGTGTACCTGCACATGGCAGGGGGTTGGAACTGAATGGTCTTTAGGGTCCCTTCCAACCCAAACCATTCTACAATTCTACGATTCTATGATCAGGGTCAGCTGCACTAAAGGATGTTTCATCCAGGCTGTTTCTTGCAGCCCCATCCTGCACATTCACTCTCTGCTTTGAAGAGGACACTACATTCATCCCCTTCATGTCTTTCATGTCCCTCTCCACCCCAATATTTTGAACCAGACCTAGGACAGAGAGTCACCTCTATGTTGTCCTCCAAACCGGCAGCCTTTCCCAAGCTTTCCCAAGCTCTTTCTGACCTCATGAGCTTTTCCAGTCCAGGCAATGGTGTCTCAAGCCTTGAGGATCTGGAGCACGGGTCTTGTGAGGAGCAGCTGAGGGAACTGGGGTTGTTTAGTCTGGAGAAAAGGAGGCTCAGGAGGGACCTTCATACTCTGCACAAATACCTGAAAGGACGTTGTAGACAGGTAGGGATCTTTTCTCCCAAGTTACAAGTGATAGGCCAAGAAGAAAAGGCTTCAAGATGTGCCAGGGGTGGGGGATTATGTTAGACAACAGAGAAAATTTCTTCACCGGAGGGGTTGTCAAGCAGTGGAAGAGGTTTCCCAGGGAAGTGGTGGAGTAACCATCCCTGGAAGGATTTAAAAGACATGTAGATGTGACACCTGGAGACCCTCTTTAATGGTGAACCTGGCAGTCTTGGGCTAACGGTTGGACTCAATGACCTTAGAGGTCTTTTTCCAATCTTAATTATTGTGTGATTCCATGATTCTGTGATTACAGCCCCCTAGAGAGCTGGCAGCCTTCCCCCCTTACCCCTCTGGCTCCCCTGGAAAATGGCATCCCTGCAGACAATTTACTGCTAATCAATAGGACTTAACAGAGGCAGCTACAGCCCCGAGAGAAGCCGCTGATGCAGCTCCATCTCGTCAGCAGCGAGGGCCTCCATGTGAACGGAAGCACAATCTGCCTCTGTTGGCATTTTCTGCTTTGTCTCTGACTGGCATTCGCATTTCCTAATAAAATAAGTGCGGGCAACTGTATAAATATATATATATAGCACTGCATTAAAGCCCTGGGATCTGTCTGACAGCCCAGCATGATGCAGCAGCATTAGCAATGTTTGTTGTACCGTTTCAAATGACCTCATTTGGAGGGGAATTGCAGCCAGCCTGTGCGTGTCCTAACCCAGACAGTTGCAGGCACATGGGTTTTAGTAGAAATACATCCACTGAATTGCATTTGGCTGTCCTTTCCTTTGTAAAGGCCATGAGTGCTCTTAGTAAAGTTAATCTGTGCCTGCACGACTGTCAATTACGTTCTGATGTTTTCCATCAGATAAGTGAACTTTCAGGCTGTGATAGTAGAGTGTTGGAAGCTGACAGATAGATGATTGATGCTTGGGGAACTTCAGTTTGACCTCCTCACACACCAAGACTAGGTCTTCAGCTTCTTCTCCCCCAAAATATCTTTCTTCTGCATGCAGAGGATGGGTCAATGCTTTGATGGGGAAGGAAGGAAAAAGATGAATATAGCAAACGTGATAGGAGCAGCTGCTTTTTTTGGAGAGTGACTTTCCCCTGCTAGTCTTACCTTTAAAGAAGATGATTTCAATCAATTCCACAAGGTTTTCCATATTATTTCCCTATCACCTTTTTTTAAGCAACCAGTGCAATTCCAGGCTCATTTACACATGGATCACTTTAGTGCAGGGCACTGTCATGTGCAGCCCAGGCTGTAAATGCTTTTCCACTGACATCAAGAGTTGAATTTGGTCCAGAGGTGAGTTTACAACCTCAGGAGTCATCTCTCTTCTCCACTGAATGTGGCCTCCTCCCTTCACAGGACAGAGTGACCTGTGCCAGCTATTGCTCAGCAGAAAACAAACAGGGAAGAGAGGGTGGATTTGGTTTTCTAGGGTTACCTACAAGTTGCATTTAGACTTCAAGGATTACCCACAAGCTGGTTCTTAAAGCACCGGCGAGGGTGACAACTACCCCTACCCTTCCAGCTGTCAGTGTTTAAATATGTTTCTTAGTCTTACAAGAAGGAAGCAAGATGATACATTGGATTTTCTCATCATTGTCTGCAGCAAGGAGGGCAGCTGGGTCAGCACAAGGCTGCTTAGCATGGCAGCCGGGACATAAATAGGATCAGGACTTACAGATCAGGAGGCTGCTGGTGACCAAGGTTAAAGGAATAACTCGTGGAGAAATACACTGTGATCATGCTCAGAGCTTGCTCGTGTTTCCTGTGCAGGGGGCTGACATAAGGAGCGCTCATAAATGACCTTGTTAGGGGCTCCAGGGGACCCCTGAAGGCACCAGGGGCAGACAGGGCAGGGCTGGGTGGCTGGGCAGGGGGGGGCTGTGCTCCCCATCCCCTCCCCAGGCAAGGATGGAATTCGGTGTTCCCCCTCCCCCTGACCTGGAATGGATGCAGCCCAGGACTGTCATGAGGAGCAGTTAGTTAATAAGATACCAATGTCCCCCCAGGGCAGGCAGAGACACGGAGCGATGCAGGGATGCTCTTGGGCTGTGCTCTGGAGACAGGGATGCTGGCGTGGATCTGGAGGGCTTTCCCTGCGTTCCTGCTTCAATAAAAGCCAAACCAACAAGTCTTCTGAAGTTCACAGCACCATTCACACGGCGCAGGAGCCTGATTGAAACACTGGGACTGCTGTGGATACCTGGAGGGATGGAAAGGGAAGGCTCAGCCTGCTCCCTGCCGAGGGGCAGACCTTGCTCCTCTCTACACAACTGGCAAAGGCAGGGAAGGAGGATCAAAACGATCCCCAGTGACTCCAAGAGGCTTTTAGGCAGGTGAATGAGGTGCCAAAGCAAGAACTCGGCCTGGCCCACAGTGTGCACTGTGCCTGGGGAGGCTGAGGATCAGGTTTTCTCTTCCAAAAGCCACTGGCACTGTGCATGTTGCCACAGAGGGCTCAAGTTGTTCCCGAGCAGCCTCCCTGCCTTAGCAGGGACGTGCAGCCGATGAGCACAGCCTTAGCTTTTGAGGGTGATTTTCCATCCTTTATTTCCCTCCTCTCCTGCCCCCCCTCGCCCCAAAAAAATTATATAACCCCCTCCATTTTTAGAAACACAGAGCCAGGGCTTCTCAGCAGATCAGGCTGATATTGACCATTTCAGCTTCCATGAAATGAGAAAGCCAAACTCTGCCCAGGGCAGGACAGGACAGAGCACACCAGGGAGTGGGAGGGAGGGTGAGAACAGAGCACTTAAGGGGCACAGGCAGCATTTTTTTGGTGTTGCAGTATGTGCCCGGGTGGAACAGAGGACATGTTATCCTGCTTGCACAGCATTTTCTGACCTGCTTTTGACCCCAGAAGCATTTGCATTCATAAATACTGGAGCTGTACCCTTGGGAGGTGAGGGAAGAAGAGGAAAAGAAAAGAATGGGTTTACCAAAACCAGGATCGCTGCAGGACTTGGAAAGAAAACTTTCTTCCTCCCTCTTCCAGCCCAACTGTAAACCATACTGCATCCAAGAGGGCTTGTTTGTCAGTCCTTGAATCGGACAGCTTTTGCCAAGACAGCTCCCCAGTCGGTGACCTTTGGCTGAGAGGAGAGTGAAATGGATTCATGGGATCATCTTGCTCTCCCCACTGTGCCTCCAGGAAGGTGGTGAATGGATGATTTAATTCTGGAAGACTTTAGCCAGTGCTGCTGTTCTTTCAGGGAGAAAAAGGCCCGAGAAGGTTGTACACCAGAAGTTACCTCTCCATTTTTCCATGTGAGAGCCCAAAGAGGTGAGGGATCAGTCTGGGGACATTCCAGTGAGTAGCGAAGAAGGGCACTTGAAGAATGGGAATGAAAGTCAGTGTGTAACCTGAAAGGTCAGGGTACCAGAGACATCCAGGCCCTTCTCCACAAATGGAATACGAAGCACAATTTTTGTTCTCCAAAAAAAAAGACAAGCGAAACTGGAAGAGACACGGGGAAGCACCACAGGAGGGCTGGGATACAGATCTGACCCTGCATGTTGAGAAATCAAGGATATCAGCTAGAAATGGGGAGCTGCAAGGGGAATAAAATGCCTAGAAGATCGTGAGTGGCCTGAAAGAGGTGAATAGGGAGTGACTGACCACTGGGCCTGCAGCCCTGTTATTAATGGAGAAAGGATGGGGGACTCAGCCCTTTGGCCCTCCATACCTTGACTACTCCTGCACAATGCAGTGATGTGTGCTGGGCATGGAGCAACCTCAACACGGAAAACCATGGAATCATGGAATGGTTGGGGCTGGAAGGGACTCCAAGGATCATCTAGTTCCAATCCTCTGCCATGGGCAAGGATACCACCCACTAGATCAGGTTTTCCAGGGCTCCATCCAGCCTGGCCCTGACCTTTGTGATTCCACCAACTTCTACACAGAGAAAGAAGAGGAGCTGTTGGAGAAACTCCTGGAGAGCCCAACAGACTTCTTCAAAGCAGCCAGAAGGAATTCATCAGGAAGATAAAAGCAGTGGGAATACGCAAGTGATTTCAAATCAAACTTTACTTTACCACAGCTGTTAGACCAAAATTCAGGAGCAACATCAACCCCAGCTCCTAAGCCTTGGCCGTGCCACCGTGTTTGACTGACAGAGCTGTCAGTGCCATAACCACGTGTCCTTGTTCACAATGGATTACACTTGCCAACTCAAGCCGGCATAGCTAAAAGATAATGTTTTTTTTCTGTCAAAAAATCATTGTATGCCTGCAAGACCAGCCAAGGCATGCTATGCAAAAGCAACCAGAAAGCCCTGGGGATGTACCCAAAGGACATCTATTCACAATTTCAAGATCTTTAGGAATTTACTCTTGCTATAGAAGTACTATGGCTTTTGCTTAATATTTATTTAAGACAAGGCAAGGCAGCTCAGTGGTAAGCAGAGATCTTAGTTCAGTTCCCTACTTTCTTTATTGGTTATTTCCTTAGTACATCTCTCGGTGCACTGCAGCTTGTCTAGCTGTACAGAAACAACTCTGACTACCTGCCTGAAGAGTTGGGGGAGATACAACAAAGGTTGGAAAGAGTTGAGATAATGTAACGGGAGCTGTAAAGATACCTACAGGAAATAGAGGATCCATTATGTCACCGTAGGAGCTGATTTGTGACGCAGCTCGTGTTAAAGGCAGATGGCTGCTGGAGCATCTCAGGCTCACTGGGAGATTCCAGTTACAGGCAGCACCAAAATCACATCATCCTGTTTCCCAGCCTTTGACAGAGCGGCCAAATGTTTGCACACAGCTTCCACTTTCACTCCAGGCACCGGCTGAGGGCTCATCCCATGCCTGGGGAAGCAGCTCACGTTGTTTTGTGGCTTTAGGGGGCTTTAAGGGAGATTTTAAAAAGGAGGGGAAGGGTCTTCTTACACAGGCAGAGATATGGCAGAGGGAGACAATTTTGAACTAAAAGCTATTTAGATGAGATATTAGGAAGAAATTCTTTACTGTGAGGGTGGTGATGCACTGGAACATATTGCCCACCCCTGGAAGTGTTCAAGGCCAGGTTGGATGGGATTTGGAGCAACCTGGCTGTGGCAGGAGGGTTGGAACTGGGTGGTCTTTAAGGTCCCTTACAACCCAACCCATTCTATGATTCTATGAGCTTTTTTTAGGTATCCACATTGCTAAATGAATTTTGCTTACAGAAAACCAAGTCATAAGCATGAGAGTGAGGGAAAACCGGGTTTATCATCACCAGAATATGTTTTCCCCTCTTTTCAGCTTCAGCTGAGGTGATGGACTCCAAGCAAGGACACTTGCCTCAGTATTGGGAACCTGGAAAGGAGTAAGGGACACAGTCCTGTTGCACTTTCATGGCTGTTATCAGAAGTTGATTCTTTGCCTCCCAGGAATTTCGTGCACGAGTAATTTCCCATGAGGGAAGGTGCTGCAAAGCCTGGTTGCAAATGGACCCAGTCCCAAGCCAGGCAGTACCCCAAAAACATCAACAGCAGAGTCAAAGTGCTCCTCACAGAGCTGCATGGCACCTGAGGAAGAGGAGGGGACACGCTGCAGCCTTGGGGACAGCCACTAGATGGGGGCAAGAGCACACAGGTCCATAGGGCACCAGCTGAACCCCAGGAGCAGGAGCACCGGGAGGTGACACATCACCGACCTTCTCTGCCCCCTGGCATGGACCGGGACTCTCCAGGAAAGTGGATCTACCAGCCATCCCCCAGCTTCATCAGCGTGAGCCGTTCATGCATCCATGACTGAGATATCCAGGCGCTCACAGTCTCTCCACTGGGATGATGAGACTTGTCTGCATTATGTCTTTGGGCAGCTTAGGCTGGACCATGAGCACCAGCTGGAGACCCCATGTGGCTCCCACCTGAGACCATCATGGAGCCACAGAGCTTTGCTCTTGGGATCTGCTCCAAAAGAGTTCTTTGCTCAACGCTTCCAGCCAGCCGATTATCTCCCAGGCTGTAAAAAGTCTGCCCGCTTCTCCTGAGAACTCAGCTCTTCCAAACCACCACTGGAAACAGCCTGTGGGTGCTCTCTGCTGTCTGCCTTTTGACAAGGTGTCCCACAAATAGGCTCTGACTGGTGCCTGGAGGGGTCGGAGCATGTGAAAGCTCCTCCCGATCCCGACACATCCGACGTGCCCTCCTGGTGAAGGAACGAGTCTGAGAGGCTGCCAAACACATCAGCCCCGGAGCCTGGGCAAGTGTGTCATGAACCACAGTTTATACTCTGCAGACGTATTCGCTCCTCCAAAAGGAGCCAGGGAGGGAGGGGGAATTTGTCTCCTACCGGGAACACTGACCCCTGTTTGCCTGACCAGCTTCGCAGAAACACACAGAGGCCTAAACAGATTCCACTAATGATGTGTCATCAATTAAGCACTTTTACGAAGGAAGAAGGTTTGGCTGATGCACATTTCTGATGACATATCCATGGAAAGGTTCCCTGAGCAGGCACCACTTCTTACCCATCCTTCAGGTGAAGAATAACCCAGTGAAACTACATTGGCAGCCACTTGGTTTCTTGACCCCATGACGGGACAAGACAATGAAGAGCAGCCTCCTTGTGTGCTCAAGGATGCTCAGAGAAGTTTTTCCAGGAGCTTACACCCAGCCTGTCTCCTGAAATAGCTTCTCTCACCCCCAAATTAGAAAGATCCCCATCATTTCTTGTGTCCCTGCTGACTGACACTGGTCTGGAGGGTCTTGCCCCGAGGCATGAGAATCTGTGCCATTCCCTTTGAAAACCTCTGGGAATTTAGTAGTGTATGGCCAGACCATAGGTCACACAGAGGTTATAATAAATCCACATCCCTTTTCATTCTCCAGCACCTTGTGGTCACCACGGTCTAGAAACACTTGATCTGGGATTTTGGAGTCGCAAATAATTCTGTCCAGACATTTCCCAGCCAGCCTGACCTTTGATAGCCTCTGCCAGCCAAGGAAACAGAGGGTTTTTCAGATGGTATTGTTTTCTCTCTGTGACTGAAGCTCCCTGTTCGATGCAGGAGGAAAATAGCTCATTGTCAAGCCTGTCTTTGCCACCGACATGTGACCAAAATATCAGTTTCTCCTTTTTTGCTGAGGCCCAGCTGCTCCTTTGCTGGTGGAAGGGAAATCCCCGAGAACAGAGAGCAAAGTCAACGGCACTCGGTGTGTGCCCCGTGAGTCAGCATGGCAAAGTTCTCCTCGTGTCCCCTCTGCCAGCCCAAAGCTGCTGAGAAGATGTTGTTGTTGTTGTTGTTGTTTTGGGGTGTGTTTTGGGGTTTTTTTTGGCTGAGCCTTTTCTGGAGTTGAACGCCTGACCTTGACTTCCTCAGTTATGCTGGTGGTGTCCTCAAGTGCAAGTACTGAAGAGCAGGTCTGGGTCTACTTAGCATTTGAATTCAGAGAAAACAAGCTGTTTTCAACCCTCGATGGCAAAGGACCAAGAAGTCTCAGTCCTGCAAGTTGGTATTTCTAACTTCAGGGTGAAACTAGGAGCAACTTCTCCTTTAAGACCTCCCCTTGCCCTGAAACACCCTTTTCCCTTTCTCTTGTTTTTTTTCTCTTTTGTGTTGAGATACAACCTTTCCTGTGGCTGTGACAGCTGAGGATGGCAGCTTCTGTTGAAATTTTCGCTTGACTCCCCTTCTTGAGGGACTCAAAGGTCTTAGCTCTGCGTGCTTGGAAAGCCTCTTCCCAATAGCTGGGCACTCAAGGAGGGCTGTCTGGGCTTTGTGCCCTGGGATCGACAAAGATTTTCTGCTGCATCCAAGGAGTTCCAGGAGGGCGGAATGGGTTCATTTGGCCAAGGTCACCAACCTCTTTATTCTCTTGTTTATAGGCTGACAGAAGAAAAATGCTGTTTCATCAGGCACAGGAGAAAATACCAAAGGGGAAAATGCACAGGGCATATGTTGGCTGCACTTCTGCTGCTTATTTCCCTTCTGGTTTTTTTTTTTTTAGTGTTTCCTGCATCCAGCAGATGCATTTGAGAAGGTCACATTTTCAAAGCCAGGGATGCTCCAGTTTGACCATTTGCAACTCTTCCTATCCCAAACCACAGAGGGGATTGGTAACTTGTGCCTGGAGACAAACTCAGACAGAGCTAGTATTGCTCAGGAAATTTGAGCCATGTTGTAATACAACCAAATAGAGACAAAAATTAGGTGGCAATGCCTTCTGTGAAGGTTTTTGTGCTCAGAGGCTCTTTTGGGGAGGGCTTTCTCTTGGTCCTCTCTGGCAGGACGTGGAGAGTAGTGTCTATAAAGAAAGGCTGTAGCCACACATCCTCCTGCAGGTCCTGAGATGTTATTCATAGACCCACTTTGTGCTCCAGCTCCAGCACGGGGTGTCCCAGTGACCCACTCCTGGCCCTCCCTCTCCCAGTCGGTCCGTCTTGGCTTGTTGTTTGTATTCATTTCCAAAACCAGCTCTGTGTGAGCTGTCACATGCTCAGGGCAATTGTCCATCTCAGAGACTTCATTAAACATTTCTGGTAAACTGTGTGTGTCACTAAATGGCTTTAGGATGAGACTTTCAAGTGAGTCCATGTCTTTCTTTGGGTCTGTGCTCCTAGGCTAGGCATAAAATTTCTTCTCAGATAAATAAACTCAGATATTTAGGCTGCAAGTGAGATTCAAGTAGTTCGGTCAGGTCAGGGAGATTGGGATAACTCTCTCTTTTCAGGTGCTATGAAAAAAATAGGTCTTGCTAGAAGCAGCATAGCCAGAGCAGGGCTGAGGTTTCACCAGCTGGAGGGGATCTGCAGAATGACCTTTTACTTCTCTTTGCCTCTGTTTCCCCACCCGCAAAATGAGGATCTGGTTTTTCACCATGGCCTCCCCTTGCTTTGTAAAGATCTTTGAGGTCAAGGGCTGGGCTGAAAACCCTGGGTAAAACCCTGAAAACGTTATTATTTACCTACACAAACAAGGGAACTTGCTCCTGCAAAGACAGCATTTGGCTTGAAGTCAATCCCCAGCTCTACAGGAGAACAGTCTCCCAACAGGCACAGCATTAGTCACACAAGGAAAACAAGCCATGGGGCAAGTTTTGCTTTTCTTTTCTCTCCACCTGCTACCCAAAGTTTCAGTTGTTTCTCTCAGGGAAACATTTTCAGCCTCTATTGCTGCTGTTAGGGAATCATAAAATCATTACGGTTGGAAAACATCTCTACACAAGAATATCTGAGTGAGTGAGTGAGTGAGTGAGTGAGTGAGTGAGTGAGTGAGTGAGTGAGTGAGTGAGTGAGTGAGTGAGTGAGTGAGTGACTGACTGACTGACTGACTGACTGACTGACTGACTGACTGACTGAGTGTTCCACATTATATCAAAACATAATGAAATAATATTTCCAGAGCTCATTGTTTCAGGAAAACAAAAACAAAACGAAAAAGTAAACACTCCCGAGAACACTCAGAAATAATTGAAACCCTTTTGGATATTTCTTGAGGCGGCAGAAGTGCCTTGTGTGTGCATGAAATCTTTGTCTTTGCATTACTTTCTTTCTATTGCTGCATAACCACACCTTTCCTTTGCCTTCTCCTCTTCCCATGTCCCCGGATTCCTGTGCTCAGCATCCATCTTCTCCATGATTTCTGTGTGCACATTATGCAATTAAACTGAGATTGTCTCCAGTCGCCCTTGGCATTTGGAGCCACAGGACCATGCTGTAGGTTTCAAATGGAGCAAAGGGCAAAGATCTCTTATTGCGGCAAGGCAGAACGTCGTGGGCTCGTTAGAAGATTGCCCGTTATTAATCCTGCTGAGAGTAAAACCTGCCTGGTGTAAAACAGCCCTGCAACAAACCTTTCAGTCCATCCTGTTGATTTATTCCAGAGCGTAGCTCAGACCAAACTAGATCACGGTCAGCGTTGCTGGACCCTCAGATTACAGGTGCCAATCTGCCATGTGTGAAACATCATCCGCTTGAAACCTGAGATTTAACTGAAGCAAGAAAAAAATCAGCCTGAAGCTGAAACCACTTGAATTACCAAATCTAATTTGAGAGGGAGCAGGCAGCGAGGGAGATGACAGGGGATGCAATGCTCTGTGGCGCTTCTTCAGAAGCTTTTTCACACCCTTATGAATATTTGTCAAGCCAGACCATAAATCAGACCCCGCTAAAACATTTTTAGCTGCTCTTGGCTTCAGGCATCTGCTAGAAAGGACCCCTTGAGTCTGACTCTGTTATGCACATCTTGTGAAATTCGCAGCGGTTTTATTCAGAATTAGGCAACAATACACAATTCATCCTTTTTGTGTGTGTGTTACCAGCCTGCAAGAAGAGGAATAAATTAACAAAACCCTGTGAGATCATTCACAGCACCCTCATTCACTAAAAAACGTGTCACTGGAGCCTGCCCCGCTCAGGGGACTTTAGCCCAGCTGTGTGACAGCAGCTGCAGGTTCCTCGCCAGAGTCCAGAGCCGGAGAGCAAAGGCAGGAGAGGCATTCACGCCGTGCAGCCCAGGGCAGGTACTGCAGAGCCTCTCCCTCCTCCTGCCCCAGCGCACTTGGGATTGTTGACTCGGCTGCAGACAGTCGGGCTGGGGCAGACCCAGACAGCAACAAACCCTTTATGAAAGCGGCTGGGAAAGGGAATCAAAGACATCCAGAGACCGCCAGTTCCTGCTGGACAAACTTAACCCATTCAGCATCCCCGGAAAACAGGTTTTCCTGATTTACACCCACTCAGCCTTTGCCTTGGCTCAGTTAAACCCCTAAATCCAATGTCAATCCCAGAAACATGGGACTACAAAGCACTTCCAGTGTCCGCTCCAGAGTCACTTCATAATCCAATTCCCACCTTAAATTTCTATGGCATCCTTTTAAAAGCTGGTGTGTCCCGGGGGCAATTCCCCCCCTACCTGAGCTTGCTGAGAAGCTGTCACAGAACTCCCTCACCTGGTGAGTAGGACATGTCCTTGGCCCTAAGGTCTTATGGCTTACCCAGGGCACGCAGCTCCTGGGAGAACATGGGTCATAGAGTCCCATATTGCTTCTTTTCTCCAAGCCACGACTGCTCCATAAACTGTGACCCAGGTGGCCCCAGCTGTAGGTGGTGACATCAATGAGGCAGAAGGATTGGAGAAGACACCAGGAAATGAAATCAGAGCAGAGCTGAGGGAAGAGGCAGAGCTACCTTCAGCCTTGCAGAACACCTGCTTGGACCTTTAACTTCTTCCACAGTGCTGTGAGTGCAAATGTTGGCTCTCAGGAGGACAAAACACAGCACAGTTTATTCTGAGCTGGGGTAACTCGGTCAGTGCTGGACCAGCAGATGGAATGACAGAAGGTGACATCCCAGACAAAGCCTGACGCTCCCATAGACCTCCCCTGGAAGGGAGGTGGGTCTGCATTAGGTTTGTGCCCATCTGTTGCAGGTGGCACTGTGCCATGTCACAGCTTCATTTCACTAAGAGATGCTGGACTGGGGCAGCAACCTGCGCAACCCTGCCAGGGTTTCTGTCCCAGGGGCAGGTGGTGACCAGGTGCTGAGCAGGCAGCAAACCGAGCAAAACCAAGGGAGGAGCGTGGTGGGTTTGGCCACAGCACTCACAGCTCGAGGTGAGGTGTTGGAGGAGCCAGGCCACCACCACCAACACATCCTTGGTGACAACAGTGCCTGTTTCCCTCCGCCACTGTGATAATCCTTGCAAATCATCCCAAACCCGAGCTGCACATGGATTTTTTGCTGGAACAGTGTTCTCCCGCCTTATCTGTGTTGGTTATACCTTATCTCACCCATTTTATTATGTCTGGAAGAGCTCTTTGCTATCAGGGCCACTAAGAGTGCACTGACAGTTCTGTACTCGCTGTCGATGCTCTGCTGAGCAAGTTGCCAAAATTGCAGCATCTGCTGGAAGGTGTAGAACTGATAAGCATCAGTTCTCTGTGGCAGGTCCTCATTTCAAGTCTCAGTACAGCGCCTCCTCTTTCTTAGAAAGGCCCTTAATTAAATGAAATGAGATGTGCTGGACGGTGCCTTGTGGGGTCCCACCAGACATCAGTCTGCAGGAGGCACTTTTAAAAAACACGAGTTTCATTAGGAATCCAGTGCATTGAAGCAAAATCTACTGCATCAGGACTTAAAATATTATTTTGGCCTTATAGACTGATCAAAAAAATTAAATCTATTGCATATATTTAATCACTATTACATATATTTATACACATATATGCAGAGTGTGTGTGTATAAATGTCTATCTATCTGTCTATTTATCTATGTATCTATCATCTATCTATCTATCTATCTATCTATCTATCTATCTATCTATCTATCTATCTATCTATCTCTCCATGTACATCTCTGTGTTTTTCAGCATATTTGGCTTATTTATATCCAGCAGATTCTAACTGGGATTTGCCCTAGAACTTGCCTAGAAGCCTTTAGGGTATTCCTACAATCGTCTTCCCACTCCCTGTACAATATCAGTACGGAAAAAAAAATTGTTTTTAGCACTTATTGAGAACCAAAGAGATGCCACATCCTGAAAACAATTTCCTGAAGAGCTCATATTGAGGTCTGACATGTGTCAATGTTGATAATTGCAAAGATAAAACAGCTTAGGTTACACACAGCCCTGTTTGTCAGCAGGTTGCAAAGTGCTTTCAAGGAAAGGCGTCCTCTTGTCCCTTTCTAATGACAAACCTGCTTCTGCCTGTGCTGGGGTCACACTGTGGGGACAAGATGCCAAACTGTCTGCCTTTCACACCCAGGCAGCCCCACTGTAAGACTGACCCTTGCCCCACCAAGTGGCATGAAGCAGGTGGGGCATATTTGCCTTTATAAGGTTCTGCACTCTAAGAGATATTTAGGATTTCTGATAAAATGCCTTGGAAAAGCTTGGCCAGCTCTTCTCCAGGAGGAGCCACCTTTCCATCAGGTGCAAATCTATTGCTCCTTCTGCTGCACTTGGCTAAATTAGTGCTTGGAAGTGTTCAAAAGACATGTAGATGTGGCACCTGGGGACATGGTTTAGTGGTGGGCATGCTGGTGCTGGGTTAGCAGTTTGACTCAATGACCTTGAAGGCTTTTTCAACCTTAGTGATTCTATGGTTCTAGCAGAGAACCCCTGGGCAATATCACAGAAATCCAGGTGTGTCCTGGATCATTTTGGCTCAGGCAAGTTCAGAGTGGTGAAAACATACTGCTGGGATGTGTCCCTCAAGGGCAACAAGGTCCCCTCTCCTTGTGGGACCTCCACCTCCACACTGCAGAGGACTGCCAGGACAGCTCACACGCTTGGAGAGGACTTTTGATTTTCATTTATTGACGTTTCTCACTCTCTTTCCAGTAAACTGGAAGACTGAACTAGCTGTGTGACAGCAGCAGGAGGGTTTCATTTAAATTCACTGGAATTAATGTGTCTGACCGGTGTGAGTGATGTTAATGGCCAGGGCATGAGCAGTTATTTGGATATTTTTTGGCTCTGGGAGAGGTTAACTGAGGACAGTGCTGGGAGCTGCGTTGAGATTTGGCAGCCCCAAAGGGGAAGTCTGTCTCAGGGAGCAACCGCCTGTTTTTTGACTGAAAATGTGTTTCCTCAGCTGTCTCTGAAAGTAAAGGTTAAATCTCATTTAAAGCGGAGCTTTAACAGCCTGGAAAAAAAAAAAAAAAAAAAAAAAAAAAAGCCTTGTTTCTCTTTTCCACAACTTTTAATATCATTTTTTTTTCTGTCATTGTCTTCTCTCCTGTAATTGTAACCCATGTAACTACCCATCTTTCTCTAACAGAGCTTTTTTTTTTAGAGCCTCAACAAACCACTTCCAGCTACTGGGAAGAGCCTCCAGGTTTCCTCAGTGAAATCCAGGAAACCAAATCACCTGAATGCCCCTCCAGCTTTCAGATTTTCCTACTCCTGACACTGGTTCCTACGCAGAGCAATAACAGTCCCCACCTCATAAGGTTGTTGTGGAGAAAAAGCAATGGAAGTACAACCAAATACGTGGGAATAGTAGCTTGTGGTAACTGGAGACATGCCTGCAGTGGTGATAAACAAGTTTTGAGCTGGGATAATGTAAAATGTTGTGGTTTTACTGGGGCAATGAAAGGCAAGGCAGGCCATCTGCTTGCATGGTCACACTTGTACAAAAGCAGGGACCTGAACCCATCCGGAGTGGCCAGGGAAAGGGGGAAGAGAGGGACAGGTGAGCAAAGGAGATGACAGGTTTCTGTTTGACCTTACACTAAAATACATAACACCAGGTCTGTCAGATCCAGAATAAGATGCAAAAGGAAGATAAATACAGAAGCCTGTGCTGGGGCCAGCATTGGTGATGGTTATGGACACTGTCGGTACCATCAAACACCCCACAGAACAGACAAGGCAGGAAGAGGCTTTTTGAAGGAATTTCCTGATGTAGAAAAACTGACAGCAAGAATAAAATAAGCACATATAGACACATACACACACACACAAAAAAAAATACAAGAGGTAAAAACCTTACAATTTGAGGTTTTCCCCCTCCCTGTATGAACATAGACAGTAAACCTCTGACAGAACAGGGACAAATGAGGAGAGATCTTGCCACTGCCTGTCTGTGTCACTCAGCTCTGAGACTACTGAGTGTGACTTCAACTGGGGGTGAACTTGATGCGGGACGACAGCTGGCCTTTGGGATCGGGGAAAGCAAACTGCTGTGAACCTCATGAAACCTGTGGGTTTGCCACCCAGCACTGATTATTCACAGGCACAAAGGCTGGAGCCCGAGGGGGGTCATTGTGTCCATCTCATCAGCCTGGTGGTGACTCAGCTCTGCTGTCCTGATCGAGCTGGACCACTCTGTAGGAAAATATCCAGCTCGATTTAAGGTGTAGGGATGGCACTCAACAGCTCACAGACAACACCATCAACATCTGAACTAGTTGTTTCGATTGTCAATGCAGAGAAACAACAGTGTCCAGATTGTTGGTTATTTAACCTAAATAGGGCAAATGAATCACACTTTTCAAATGCCTGATGTTTTCCAGGGATTAAGAAGGAAACAGTCAGTGGTTGGCTCAGAGGTGAACAGTAATTACTGAGAGTGCAATTTAACCACCTAAACACCGTTGTCTGAGGAAGACAAGTCAACTAAGTGTTGTCCCCTCTGTCTCTCACCTCATTTCCTGGCAGTGTGTGGTTCCCTGGGATTACAGGAGGGTCAGCTGTTCACTGGGAGCACTGGGCAGCTGGAAGGGAGCACGGGCTGGGAGCTGCACTGCTGGGTTTCAAGCACTGCCCAGTTGGATTCCCACAGCTCCACAGATTTTGGAAGACAGGTCCAACTTGCCCTCGTCTCCAGCCAGCTCCTCACCATCCCAAGGACAGCAGGTAAGGAAAGAGCCCTCCCAACGTGAGTAAAACCAACAGGAGTGATCAGCATTGGCTTTTCAGTGGAGATCCCTTGTCTTGGGATGGGATGTGAACCACGTGGATGCAGAGGGATTGTGAGAGAAGGAAAAGAAAGCCTCTGTCCCTTTACTTCCTTTTTCAAAGCAGTTTTTATGGTCCAGAATGCCTCCTCACCTCCTAGGAAGGGGAACATAGCAGGTTAGAGGCCAGAAAATACCTTCAAATCTCTTCTCTGGTGCCTCCATGCCAGGGAAGAGAGAAGAACTTTCCTCTTCTAGGGCACAGGTTCAACTGCAACGTCAAGGAATGCTGATCTGAAGACCTTGCTGCAGGACTGAAAACACAGGATGAAATCACTTGGCTCCTGATAGGCATGAAGGCCAGACTAGTTTATTGTGAGGCCCCTTTCTGGCTTACAGAACTGTGCCAAAGTAAAAACCAGAGACCTCACACAGATGGGTTTGTCTTTCATGCTGATGTACAAAAACACGGCCAAGCTGTTCCACGTGTCATCCAGTCTGTCAGTGATAACAACAAAAAATAAACCATCGATTTCATTGATCTAAGCAGGATAACTGATCACAGCATCGTGCCCAGAACTTGTCTAATGGTTTTTGGGCACTCAGAATGCTCAGATTGATAAGAGAGACAATAAATCCTGGCAGTCTCGAGTGTGTTGGGTGGAGATGATGAGCTGACAGAGAGTGGGTTTAGATTAGATGTTAGGAAGAAATTCGTCTCTGTGAGGGTGGTGGGGCCCTGGCACAGGTTGCCCAGAAAAGTTGTGGCTGCCCCACCCCTGGAAGTGTTCAAGGTCAGGTAGGATGGGACTTGGAACAACCTGGTCTAGTGGAAGGTGTCCCTGCCCATGGCAGGGGGTGGAAAAAGATGATTTTTAAGGCCCCTTCCAACCCAAACCATTCTATGATTCCTTTTGCATCACAACAAGGTCAAGGCACTGCAGTGTTGTAACACCAACTGGAATTCATGTCTGTGAGTCCTGGGAGGAGACCAGTAGCCTCCACCCAGCCCAGAGCAGGGTTGGTGTGCCCATGTCAGTGTGACCTACACCAGTCACAGCACAGTGGGGCAGAAGAGATGCAAACATCTCTAGCATTGTCCACCACTCTTCATCTGTGTGGTAAATCCTACCTAAACCAGTTTAGGGAGAGAAGTTTGTTTGCCTTTGGGTTCATCCCCTCCCATTTCTTTCTTCAACCTCTTAGACTCTCCTCTTCCTCTTCACTGCTGTCCTCAGCATTCCACGTTCCAGTCCATCCAGAATGTTGTTCATGATGTCATTTTATTTCTCCTCATTGCCTTCCAGGTTGAGGGTGAAGCTGAAAATCTGCTCTTCTTCCTGGATGAAGATGCTTTTCTGACTTTTTTTCCCTAGTTTTCATTAATTTCTCTTAAATGCTCGTGAAATCAGGCATGTCTGAGCAATCCCATCACTCCACTGGCCTGAGGATTGTCTTCCCCTTTCCGTGAATTAGGTTAATGGAAAATACAGTTCCTGTGTCACTGAAGGTTTATATAATTTGCCTGTGAATTTGAAGTCCCACATGTACACGCAGTTTTGCTCTTTTCCCTCGGGGAAATTGAAAACAAACAACTTCATTTCTCCTTAAAAATCACTTGATTGAATCCATTTGTTTTGTTCTGTTAAGCAGAAAAGAAGCATTTTACTTGGGTCATGCTGACCTCTTGCTCTGCCTATTTTCCTTACACGAGGACTTCATCAAAGTGCTTTCCAGTGTCTTGGACCTTTTCCTTCAGCTGTGAGGCAACACTCCAGTAAGGACAACATTTTCCATGGTACACCCCAGACCTTGATTGGCACAGTGTCCTTGTTCCTTCAGTGAGAGAGGGGAGTGCAGTGCCTGGCTGGGGGTAGATGGGAACCCCATACCATTAAACCCAAACACAGATAGTCTCTGGCAGCTCAGAAAGATTCAGGTTAATTGTTATGGAAAAATACTGCACCAAAAAAACCCACAAACAAACAAACAAACAAACAAACAAAACCCCAAACCACAACCAAAAATAATAATTAAAATAAAAACCCGACCCAAACAAACAGGAACATTATTAAATTCAGGAATTTGAAAATATTTCCTTTGGACTAGAAATACCAAAATAAGGCCTTTCCAGAGACATGTTTTAGGGGAGGGACAGCTATTCTGGAAGTGCTAATATTTCAGACTGCTTTTGACTTATTTGGGAAGAAAATGATGGCATTCCTCTGGGCCCACAGTTCTTGTTTTGTCTCTCTGTAACAGAACCCCACATCCAGCATCTCCACACCTTCTGGGATCCCAACAGTCCACATCTTCCATGAGGAACACAATTCACCCAGGCTTTTTGGAGGCTGGCTCCTGTCCTGGTGTGTGCGAGAGACAGAGCACTTCTCTTCTTGTTCTGGGGAAAGCACGGCAAGAAAAACGGGGGAAGAAGATCTTTGGAGAGCTTCTAGAGCCAGAAGAGGGAATCATGAGTGTGGACTTCTTTTTGCCTAAAAGGAAGAGGCACAAGTTGCAATGAGTGTGCCCAGCTGCAGTCTGCACCAACGGCACATTCCCTTTGCAGGATCATATGAGAGGCATGAGTCACACGCTGTCCCCAGCCCTACCTTGGAGGGATGAAGTGCAGCATCGCAGTTTGCAGTGCAGTCTACTGGAAATAATCTCTGGGGGACAAAAGGCCTTGTTGGAAGCGGCTGCCATTTCCAAATGCCAGCATTTGGAAGCGTGCAAAGAATGACAGTCACAGGAACTGGTATTTGAACAGGAAAACCAGTGCCAAGTGCTATATTTGGGCATGATTATTGCCATGTTTATTATTATTATCACTGCTGGAATTAAAGTTCTGTTTGGAGACCATGCCTGAGATTAGGTCTCCTTTTAGCAAGGGCTGTCTGCAAATATTGCAAGAGACAGTCCCTTCTCCCAGGTTAAAAATAAACTAAGCTGTTAAAAAATATTCCTGTTCAGTAACAGCAAGGTTGTCCTGTGTGTTGAAGGAGGGTGGACTTCAATATAGGCTAGAGAGTTCTGCTAAATGCAGCCCAAATTGTGTGTCTGAGAGATAGTTCCTCTTATCAAGGAGTTTTATTTTCTAGTAGACAAGAGGTGGGAAGAGTAAAGTATTTCCACGTCAGTGCGATGAAGCCACTTGCCCCAAAACCTACCAGAAGATCTCCTTAGGTTCAGCCTTCCTAGTTCAGAGGAACAGAAATCTATTTCTAAACTAGAAATCTATTTCTTCTAAAGTGGAGCTTGGTAGGAGGAGGATTTGACTACAGAAGCCAGTTCCTGGGCTGCCTGATCCAGGAGAACCCATCCCATAAAGTCAAGGTTTCAAGGAGAGCCACAAAGGGAATCTGCTTGGGCTGCTCTCCTTAGGGGTGCCCATAGCAGAGTAGGGGCTTGACCCCACGCCAATCACAGCCCAGTTTGTGCTTTTAGAGATTATTTTAAAATAATCTCTAATGTTTTCTAGGGCACCGGAGTAGTGGAGTGTATGGGAGACCCTGACACCCAAAATGACACATGGGCAGGACTCAGTTGATTAAACATAAACATCATCTGTCATTTTTTCCACCCCACACTTTCCCAGCAGGTTTCCAGCTGCTGCTCCCCAAGGCATGGATCTCTCACAGACCTGTGTAATATCTTTCTGCCCCATGTGGGAACACCTCAAATGACAACAGACAGCTCCGTTTAAGGAACAGGTCCTTCTCTATGTGCAGGTGTCTCCTGGTGAGGTGAACACCCAACCTCCTGTTACAGTCAATGGAGACCCAGGGCTCAGCCAAACAGCGGAGCTGCCAAGAGCCAGGGGAGATGTTCTGACCTCCCTGAAACATCTAAACAGCTTAAAAAGTAAGATGTAAGATCTTCAGAAAGTTTGGAGTGGCAGCTGGGGGCTGGGAGGTACTGTAGGGCCTCAGGTATTGCAGCAGGCACTTCTGTTGGGAAGCTGAATCATGTCCCTAAACTCTGAGATAAATCCCATCTAATCAGTGTATCCTTCCCTGTCGGGTCTTAAAAATCTCTCCTGATCTTCCTTATGAGCTCATCTGTTCCTGTGACTGTTTTTCAGCAGCACCCCAAGTGACTTTTCAAAGGAGAACGAGCTGTTTCACAGGTGAGGAAGGTGTGGTGCGGAGAAGTGAGCTGAGATGCCTGGGGCCATCCAGAAGACAAGGCTAGGAACAAAGTCCAGCTCTCCTGATCATCAACCACGAGGTAAAACTGTGCATCCCATCCTCTGATCCTCAGATCCAGCACAGTTAGTGCACTCAAGCTGTCAGCTAAAAGCTGCCTTTTTTCCCCAATAACTGTAGGTGGGAAAGTAGGGAAGTTTCCAACATTCAGTTTATCTAAGCCCAGCCTCACTCTTGAAGCGACTGGAGGACAGATGTCCACCTCATCAATATTTTGGGACCCTCAGGGGAAGGTTTGGAGCACACGTCCATAGGGAATTCCCACTCCTGTGTGCTGCCAGGCTCTGAAAATGTGACCATTGCCTCTGCCCTCTCTCCCTCCCGGCTGTGTGTGCATTGATATTCTCCACCAGCCCGGCGCACTGATGTGACTCTGTGCCCTGAATTTCAATGAGTGGGTGGGGGGTCCGATCCTCATACAGAAATCCATTGGAGGCTGCCTGCTATTGAAGGGCAGCGAGCAGATAAATGGGATTGTCCGTGAGTCTGACAACAAAGGGAATGTGCTGGGATTTTACTGGAAGCAAGGTACTGTCAGTGGAAATGGTTCCATATAAAAACTCCTCTCGGCGGCTGCATTGAAAAGTCTGGGAAAACTTGGATGAATAAGGAAAATAATTTAGCTGGGGAGGGGGAAAGGAGGAAAAAAGGAGCTCTATTTTATTAAATTACAGCTTTAGCTTTCCCTCTTCTTTTAAATTCATGGGATGGTTGAGAGAAAGGTCAGGAGCCTCATTCCTCAAAGCTGTTCACGGCCCATGCACAGCAGTTCAGAGCAGAGGTTGCCTTTTCACGCTGTGTTTCTAATGTGCCAGACGTCCCTGTGGCTTTCCTGACAGCTTTTTAAGAATTTTCTGCTGGAGTGTCTCAGCTTTAGCTGGAGCAGCCACTTTCCCTGGGTGCAGGTGAGCCCCCCAAAAGACCTGTGGGTGGCTGAGTGCTAATGGAGGTCCCACACCTTGTTTTGTCTGTGGATCCAGCCCTTAAAATTCCATCCTTTTGGTATGGAAGTCCCTTGAAGAGCATACCCAGTGTCAACCAATGCGACCTGTCTGGCCTCCAGTTGCCAATCCCAAAGGCAGCCTCGTGGTCCTGCAGATCCCGGGACACACCTGCCAGCTCCACAGGGATGTCTCATACCTGGGGCAAGCCTGAGCACATAAATCAAGGTCCTGAAGTGGGGTAAGATTATTTCCATCTCCATCCCTAAGCATCTTTGGGCAATTCACCTGGAACAGGGGAGTGAAAAGGAAGGCAGAAAGGCTTGCCAGCAGCAAGCCCCACAAGCTGTGCTGATGTCTTCGCCTGCAGGTTCTCGGAGAGGTACGATATTTATTTACTTTTGACTCTGCATAACACCCCTCAGTGATGGGAAAGCCCATTTCCCAGCCAGGCCAGGGTGTGTTGCAAGTTATAAATTTACCCAGACTCATCCTGTGCCCTCCAAGCCTGAGATTTCCACTTTTCTGCTGAGCAGTCCCTATTTCCCAGCCGTGGCACAACATATTTATCTCTGAGTATCACAGCTATAACTTACACTTCAGTGCAACCCTGCAGAGTTTTACAGAACCACTGAATCGTGAGGATGACTCTTTGGAAAGTGGGGAAGATATCCAGGCATTGATGGCGTTTTCTGCGATGTGTCCTGCTCTGACTTTTTCATAGACCAGCAGGACGAAAGCTTGTAATTACGACACAAACTGTGCCTCCAAACCACACAGCTTCCTGCAAAGACCACAGAGCTACCAAGCACCTGTGTCTGAAACAGGAAACAAGTCACATGAGGAAGGAACTGCAAGACAAGTGCTGCAGAGACCTTGTTTTACTGCCAAAGCACTTCCTCCGGCCCTTCGTTTCTGCTGTCACCAATAGTTACATGTCCTCGCTGCCTTGAGGCTCCCTGCCTTGACACATCCAGAGCCCAATAATCAGCTCTTCCAAGCAGACACAAAAATCCCACTTATGGTCCCTTCTGTCTTGTGGAGTTGGCTGGGACCAAGTTCAGGACCTCGATCCAGTGGGTTGTTTCAACAGCATGGAGGCATCCAGCGCTATTTGAGACGCCCCTGGGTAGCTGAACCATCTGCAAAGGACTTGCAGATGTGATACATCATCTGTGGGAGGCCAGGAGCAGATGAAGAAGGTGGGAAGACTCTTCCATGACACAATTCATCCCATTTTGGAGCAAATATCTGTAAAATTTCAGGATCCTACCCTAAAATATATAAATAACTCTGTAGTAGACACATAAGTGCTAGACATCGGAATAAAAATAGTGTGAATCCCTACTGCTCTTAGTTCCTCCATGCAGGACACATCAGATGGTATCCAGTGTTTACTGACTCTTAATCTTCCATCTGCCTTTAGCATCGCATTCACATGTCTCAGTCTTCCCTTCCAACCAGGACAGGATCACACATCTACTCTCGTTTCTAACCCTTTCCCATCCATGCAGCCTTTCCATCAAGAATAAAGCTACTTCATACTTCCATCCTCATCCAAACTCCTTCTTTAGGCCACCCTGTTCCTTGCCAGGCAGGGCTTCACTCAAATACCTTCTTAAAACAGTCAACGGAGTGTCTGTTTTAAGATGACACATCCCATAATTGAAACAAAGAAGGGGGGAAAAGCTCAACAGAAACTAAATGGGAGTCAGGGCATGATGTATCAGCACTTAAAGACCTGAAGACCTGATGGGGCTGGAGGAGAGTCCTGCCTTCATTGGGGTTTTTTTAATTCTGTTTTTGCAGAGAGGACCATTTTATGGGGGCTGATTCTACCTTAAAAATCACATGGTGAGGAATATGTGTGTCCCGCAGGCTAAATAAAGGCACTGAGAAACCGCCTTGTGAATGACTGAGTCCCTTTAGAAGGGCAGATGACCAGTTGTGATCAGCCAAGCCCTGGGTTCACCTTTCCACCACGTAGCAATACATGGTGTGCCACAGGCTGGGGCTCTCTGCTAGAGGCAGAACAACCAGAAATGCTGTTACTGTCTCCCATGGCTCTTTTTTGGGGGGGTTTGTGGGGTTTTTTTCAGCTGGGATACAGGAATGAAAGACACAACTGGAATTGCAGGGTCGTCAAAATATTGGAGTGACATGAAGTCATGTGGCATTAACACCCCAGAGAGCTTAATGCTAAACTTGTCCTTTAATCATTAATCGTCTTGTAAACAGCATTAATCTGGATCTTGAAGGAATTACTCTGCAAAAGGCTTTGATCGCAGCCTTTTGGGGAATAAAGCCCTTTGGGAATGATTTTAAAATCACTCTCATTCTATTAAATATGATGAAATGAGAAGAACCACCACCTCCCCTTGTTTTCACTGTGCTTCAAAATAGGACAGAGATTTCTTCAGAGTCAGCGAAAAAAAAGGAATTTGAGGACACTTGAATTGTCCTTATTTTATTCGAAGTTTTTATTTCCAGATGCACTCACAAGAGATTATGCCAGCCTTTGCTGCCTTATCCAGAGTCAGCTGTTTGAGCTTCCCAGAGCATTTCACGAGTTGGCAAGAGGCAGAGATAAGCCTCGGAGGAGGTCAGGAAGAGTTCAAAAGAGCTCAGCGAGGACAAAAGGCAAGAAGGATCTACGATGCAGAAATGCAAATGCATCAGCCCGAAGAGAAAGGCACGTGAGGTGCAGCTGCATCCGCTCACTTGGAGCCTTGAGGAAGGGCAGGTTGTCTGGACCATGCAGTGGGAGGGGAGGGATGGAGCCACGTGTGGCAGGAGGAAGGGCAGCTGGAGAACAGGGGGCAGCAGGGGCTGATAACTAAACCCATTTCTATGCTGGCTGCTGGGTCTCCCCACACCTTTGGGCACATCCGTGCCTCTTGCCCTTGGGACTGCGAATGCTCCGGGCTGAGGGTTTGGTTGTGGTCTGTCCAGTGAAGTGGGCCCTGTGCCCGTGACTAGCAGTGGGCACAGAACGTAGGACAGAGGCATAGAACTGTAGAATTTAGGCTGGAAAAGCCCTCTGAGACCATCGAGTCCAACTGTTTACCCCAGCACTGCCAATGCCAACACTAACCCATGTCCCCGAGTGCCACATCTACACGGCTTTTAAAATCCCCCCAGGGATGGTGACTCTACCACTGCCCTGGGCAGGCTGTTCCAGTGCTTGACCACTCTTTCAGGCAAGAAATTTTCCCTAATATCCAATCTAAACCCCTCTGGCACAACTTGAGGCCATTTCTTCTTGTCCTAACAGTTGTTATTTGGGAGAAGAGACTGACTCCACTCAGCTCGCCCTTCCTCTCATGGAGTTGTTGAGAGCAAGAAGGTCCTCCCTGAGCTTCCTTTTCTCCGGGCTGAGCCCCCACCAGCTCCCTCAGCCCCTCCTGGTTCTCCAGCCCCTTCCCTTCCTCCAGTCCCTTCTCTGGACTTGCTCCAGCACCTCAATGTCTTCCTTGCCATGAGGGGCCCAAAATTAAACCCAGGATTTCAGGTGGGGCGTCCCCAGTGCCCACTGTAGGGGGGAAATCACTGCCCTGGCCCTGTGGCCACACTATTGCTCTTAGGAGCCAGGATAGCACTGGCCTTCTTGGCTACCTGGCTCATGCTATGGATGCACCAGAATCCAAAATCGCTGTTCTCCTTGGCGTGACCCCTTTGCTGACCTTCTTCCCCTTGCAGGGAGGAGCACGTGCCCACAGCACCACCAGGATCCAGATGGCCCCAATGGATGGGGTCTCAAGGTCTTTGGTGTGGGCACCAGAACTGACTTCAGGTCATTCCTGGTTTTAGAAGTAGCTGTTTACCTTCAGGCTCTGTAAAGTAACACCAAAACAATTACAATAGGAAAGATTCCAGCACTGAGAATCCTGATAAAAGACCACCAGAAAGTTCAGTCTAAAAGAAATGCAGCCAAGATTTTCACCAAGCCACAGCATCAACTTTGGGATTTCCAAGAGGCTGAAGATTACGAAAAGCTTCTCTCAATGACTTTGGGAAACTGGGAAAAAACTTCCTGATTTCTGGTGCAGGCCCATCTCATTGAGTCATTCCTCTTAAATTTGTTCACACGCTACTTCACTGCCTCTATATTGCACACACACATCCCTCAGAGACAAGAGATGTTCTCCAAGGCTAAAGATTTTTTTTTTCTTTCAGACAAAAGAGATTGCAAATTAAAAAAAAAAAAAGTCACGTGGCAAAAGGGACACAAAATAAGTCATGCTGTAAAAGGATGCCCCTGAAAGGAGACCTAAACCAGCAGCTTCCTCTTTCTTACGGTCTGAAATGTGCTGCCACATACAAGGAGGTGAGAGGACAGTGAGAACGTGTTCTTTCTGCTCTACCCACTGTTGCAACCAAAGCCCTGGGCTCTCCCAGTGCTCACACCCTCCATTTCTCCAGTCAGGGCTGCACTCGAAGAAGTAAAATCAAATGAAACTCTGCTGTGCTTCAGCACAGCTGAGCAAAAGCCTTGTATCAAAAAATACGTGGTGTTCCAAGTGATGGCAAACTCAGACCACAGCAAAAAGTTCCCACAGGGAAGTGAAACTTGGTTGTCTTCAGCAGATCAGACAGAAACACGTCAGCTCCATTTCAAGTCTTCAGGCTTCAAGTCTCCCTAACATGGAAGAGAAAAAAAATCTCTGCTTACCTGCTCCAAAGCTTGTCTATACAAAGCCCTGCACCAGCATAACTCAGATGATCTCACAAGGCAAAACTGGAATTTAAAATAAAAGTTTAAAAAGATAGCCCTGGGGGTTCATTCGTAGTTTGGTTTTGTGGGATTTTTTTCCTACTTTTTCAGAAGCCGTGGTCTGCCTTAGCCCTGTGTGGTGTCACCACAAGAAGCCACCTGGAACAGAAGCAGCTTGGTCTGAGTTTATACTCAGCGAGGAGCATCAGGATCTCATGGGTCCTTGGTTTCTCTTCTCCCCACAAGGTCTTCCCCTTCTTTTTCCTTCTCTAGTGATGGAAAGCCTCCCACCAATAAAGTGGGTAAAAATGAGGAAGAAAAACTAAAAACTGCATGAATTTTAGCAGTCGGTGGCTACTAAAAGATGTCTGAACCCTAACTTTTAAAACAAATGATGTTTCCAGGATTTTTTTTCATCAGCAATCATTTGCTGAACTCAGGTAGGATCCACAGCAAGCTTCTGCCCATCCAGAGCTGTTCTTCATGCAGGACCACCCTCTCAGCCCAAGTTCTGAGCCTTTAAAGTCGCTGGGAAACCAAAGCCCTCAGCATCACCCAGACCCAACCCACGTATTGCGAGGCTGGGTCTGGTAGGATAATGAAAGGGGTTGCACTTCCCCCAACACCTCCCCCAGAGGCACTGATCGCTTTTTCAGTCATCTGAAATTGTGCAGAAAAAGGACAGTTCACAATCCAGGTCCTCGGGTCACATTAGAGCATGTCCTCTCCCTTCTCCTCTACGTCCTTAGGCGATGCGACAGGGAGACGTCCTGCCTTAATTTGGCAACCCAGCTGAATATTGACATTTAATCCAAGGCCACGATTTGCTCCGAGCACTGACCAGCTTCCCACAGCCCCTTACAGGAAGCCACCACCGGCCTCCAACATGTTCCGCCTCAACATTGACTTCTTTTTCTTCTGCTGACATTTCCTGGCTCTGCATCTTCCACATGACTCAGAGATTTCCCGGACCCCGACTCGGCGGTGACATCAACTCCAAGAGCTGAAGTTAATAAACACCACTCGTTATGTCAAACTGTAATTACAGGGAAGCCGGGGGCTTGTGGTGGGGGGGGGGGGGGGTGGTTGGGCGTGCTTTTTTTT
>VWZG01010997.1:7862-20958 GCA_013396735.1 Grallaria varia | reverse complement strand
TTATCTTTTAATAACTCTGTCTGGAATTATTTCTCTGTGAAAACTGGCACCCTGTTCATAAAAGGTAGAAATAATGTTCTAAGCAAATGCAAACTTTTCCAATATATTTAAAATATAAGGGGAATTTTGTGCTGAGGGATTAGACAAGACATGCCCAGGACTGATTTGGCTGATATCAAACTTTTGATTTTGGCTGATTTCAGGCTTTCAAGGCAGGAATTCTGGGCTGGTTTTAACTCCAGGGCTGGTGGTCTATTGAGCAGATATGGCGATGGGTCAGCGGCCCCTGTGTCACGGATGCAGGTTGAAGCACCTCTTCCCCAGCTTCTCACATTCCTGGGCCAGGGACTGAAGGTGGTAAAACACCTCTTCAGTGCATGCAGAGGTGAATCTGTGCTCTGTCCTGAGTCCTCTCAGCTCTCCCAACTTATCCTCTCCAGTGCCTCATGTGGATACAACCACTTTGACTCCCATGGATCATCTTCCTGCAGATCCCCATGAATTTCTGCACAGTTTCCTTGCTGATATTTAAGTTCAGAGCTTTACACTGAACAGCTGCGACCCAAGGCAGAAGAAACAGGATTCAAAACAGCCAACAGCTATGTCCAGAGCTGATCAACCTCACCTTCCAAGCAGCTCAGGCCAAGACTTTCCCTCCAACCTCAACCCTTCCCATGAGTAATTCTGTCTATGTTGGTCTGGCTGCCTCCACTTCCATTGCAAAGAAAGCAGGAGGGACTTGTTTGAGCCTCTGGGTACATCAGTTTGGGTGACAACACAAGAAGGATGCTGCAGCAGAGCTCAGCATGGCTTAGCAAGCACCAGGATCCAGGATGGGCTCCCCCTGTGCGTGTCATCAGCAGTGCTTGCCCATGACTGCCAGACTCACAGCCAGGGGCTTTCCTAGGAGAAGGCTCCCATATTCTGCCCAGTCACTGGTGACAATGGGCCATGTGGACCATCACTCTGATCCTCTGCGTCTGCTTTCTTGCTAATCACGTTCTTACATGTTTGTTTCCCCAGATTTCAGGGATGACACTGGACTGATTCTCTCTCATTCCACTCTTGTGCTAATCCTGTGCCCTGTGGGCTAAGACCAGAGAGTACAGACGCAAGTGTTGTATTTTTTTGTAGAAAACAACATCAAAATGACTGCACAAGGGCCATCTAGCCCAGTATTTTGGTTGACAGTGGTGACTTAAGGGAAAATATGACAAGATAAACATACAGTCACATTTTTTCCTGAATGCTCTCCCAGTAAATTCCTACAAATAACTTTCAAAACCCTGAAAGCAGAGGAACTCTGTCCATGGCATGTTTGGTGATGGAAAATATGTCCCTGGCAATGGAGAACATCTGTGGATACACACAGATTTGCTTTTCATCCCCTGTGCTTTAAAAGGACTGAGGCAAAGGCACTGCAGCTCCAAGAGCAGCACCAGGGTAGGAGTGAAGGTCCCAGGGAAACAGGACAGCAGAGCACAGCACAGGAAAACCTCGGATGTTAACACTGCCCCTTTTCTATGGTTAGGTTTGGGTTATTTGGGAATGACTAATGGGACCACTACTATCAAATAAATAAGGTTTTGTCTGAGCTGGACTATCTGGAGTAACTCTGTGAAAGACAGTCCCGCTGCATGAGCAGCAAAGAGTGAATCCAGATGCTTGATGTGCTGGATAAGAAACTCTTTGTGTCCCCGAAAGTGGCCACGTCTGTGTTTTATGTCCTTGTAGGCAGATGGATTTTGCTGCTGGGTGTGTTGCTTACTCTGGTGTTTGGCTGCAAATATCCCAGAAGAGAGGCTACAACGTGGCTGTGCCTCCTGGGGAAAAAAAAAAAAAGAGAGACTGTAAAGACAACTGAATCATTTTGGAATTTCAACGGTGTGGAAAAAAAACCTTGAGGAAGTGTGGAAAGGACTTTGGAACAGGCTTCCCATGGAAGTACCATCCCTGTAACGTTTTCAAAAAACTTGTAGACGTGGCACTTCATAATATGGTTTAGTGGGCATGTGAGTATTCAGTCAAAGGTTGGACTTGATCATCTTGGAGGTCTTTTCCAACCTTAATGATCCTATGATTCTATAACATGACAGGATCAAATAACTCTTCTTTAAACCTTAAAAATGACTGGAAAAATCACTTAAAATGCTGGGAAATGTCAGGGCGTTGCCTGAACAGCAGCGTCAAGGTTTGGTTCAGATCCTGTTGCAAGAGAAATAAGAAAACTGCAAACCTGTGTGATGGATATCTGGTTCTCAGCCAAGCTGCTACCTGAACAGAGCCTGTCGTAGTGAAATAGGTCCCCTCACACCACCTCACTGGAATAATCCTGCAGAGGAACCATTTGCCAAGTAGCAGAGAAACAAAGGCTTCGATGGACCTAAGAAAAGCATCTTTTGGAAGACCTTAGTATGTCTAAAGTTTGGGCCAAGTGTCACAGGGATCTTTCTCATATCATATGTCATATCATTTATTTAATATATCATATATATAATATATGAGATATATATATATCAATTCTCATGGAATGGCTTGAGTTGGAAGAGACCTTTGAGATCACCCAGTTCCAATTCCCCTGACATGGACGGGGACACCTTCCACTAGACCAGGTTACTCCAGAGCCACATCCAACCTGGCCTTGAACACTTCCAGGGTTGGGGCATCCACCACCTTTCTGGGCAACCTCTGCCAGGGTCTCACTGCCCTCAAAGTTAAGAATTTCTTCCTAATATCTAATCTAAACGTACTCTCTTTCAATTTAAAACCATTCCCCCTTGCCCTGTCACTCCAGGCCCTTGTAAATAGTCTCTCTCCATCTTTCTTGTGGGTTTCCTTTAGGTAGTGGAAGTCCACAATTAGATCACCCCAAAAACCTTCTCTTTTCCTCGTTGAATATCCCAATTCTCTCAGGCTTTCCTCATAGGAGAGGAGCTCAAACCCTCTAATCATGTTGGTGCCTCCTCTGGACTCACCCCAACAGGTTCATGTCCTTCCTGTGCTGGGCACCCCAGAGCTGGTTGCACTACTTTAGGTGGAGTCTCACAAGGTGGGATCTTCTTCCATGGTTTTACTCAGCCAACAGCTCAGAGAGACCTTGCTGGTCACACAAGTCCTACCTTTCCTCTGTAATGAAAATTCCTTACATTTCTATTTTCCTCATTTCTGCTTAAGGCAGATGAATGTTCCCATTTCAGCTCCAGGCTCAACACTGGGCTTTGCTTGGTTCCCTCAATAGAAGTTGGTCTCCACGGACGGTTTCTCCTTGTTGGCAATAAAACCTGCAGGCGTGGGAAGGAGCAAAACTCCAGAGTGTGACAAGGTTCGGAGGTCCCTGGCCTGGAGACAGGGCTGAAAACACTCGTGTGGGTGTCTGCCTTCAGTTTTACTCCCACCTCTATCCTTGGAGCTGTCTGCCTTGGGCTAAAAGCTGGTTTGAAACCCCCGTGGCTCACTTGGTTGCACGTACCAGACGCTTAAGTTGTCCACATGTTGTTATACATAGTTGAGGTGTCTCAAGGACTCTCATCTCTCCTCCGTCCAGGGGCAATGATTCTCCCTGTGGAATATCAGCCAGCCCAGTGTGGATGTCCAGGACAACCACTGCACTTGGCAGCTGTGTTCATGCAAATGAATCCCACCCCAGGTGTCCCCTTGGGGGCAGGATGAATGTCTCTGTAGACACCACCGGCTCCAGTGGTTCCATCTCTGCTGATGGAAGAACCCACAGCCCCATCTCACCTCTTCAAACCTCGGTGTAGGGGTCTCCCTGTGCCAAAAAAAAGAGGGAAATTCAACCCATTCCTGCCCTTTGTCCTCTTGTAGCCAGCAACCTGGAAAGGTGAAGCTAACCAGAGCAGGACTCGGCTCATCTGACACACAATAGGAAGCTTTCAGTGAGTCTGACCCATTAACCCTAATCTCCTAATTACCCCGCTATTGATCAGGAAGTATGCGCTAATTAGCAGAGCATTAGAGCAGAAATTCGCACCCAACTCATGAATCACGAGCCTAATTATGAACACGGTCCTCCCAGGATTCACAGAGGCTGGGACTGGGGCAGGTAATGTCATCGTGTCCCCCCCTTCCTTTTGGATGGAAATAGCACAGAATTCCAGGAGAATTGGCAGCTGCTTTAGGGGCAGCACGGTCCCAAAAGCATTTACGTGATCGTAGTGTTATCACAGAACCATAAAATGGTTCAGGTTGGAAGGAATCTTAAAGACCACCTCTTTCCAAGCCCCTTGACGTGGACAATGACACAATCCACTAGCCCAGGTTGTTCTAACCCCCATCCAACTGGCCTTGGACAATTCCAGGGATGGGGCATCCACAACTCCTCTGGGCGACCTCTGCCAGGGCCTCACCACCCTCACAGTCAAGAATTCCTTCCTAAAACCTAATCTAAATCTACCCTCTATCAGTTTAAAGCCATTCCTCCTTGTCCTGTCACTGCATGGCTTTGCAGAAAGTCCTTTCCAGCCTTCAGAGTCAGCCAAGGAAAGCCCAGCCTTGTTTTTTGGATGACACTAACCCAAGAGGGAAGGCTGGGGGACAGTTTCTCGTTTATGCTGTCTCGTTTTCTTATGCAAAATCACCCAATGGCTCAGTGTACTTGGTCCTTGAAGGGGTCTCCCACTGGAACAGAATTCCTCTGGAGGACAGGTTTGCTCCTCCTTGGGAGGAACGTGGGCTTTGTCCAGCAAGGTGGACTCCACCTGGTGGGGCTCTTGTGGAGGTTTCAGGGAACTGGAGGTGAATGTTTTTATCAAGGCAGGACCAGCTCTATTCCCAAGGCTGTTCTCCCCAAGATGAAGGGAGCTTTTGGGAAGGAAGGTCTTCCCTCCTGGGCCCAAGGGAACAGCAGGTCCATGGGAGGAGCATCCTGCTGTTGCTATAAAATCGGACCTGGGATTTACCTCAGAGGCTCTCAGAAGACTTCTAGTAGCAGGCACAAGGTCCACAAGGTCCACACAGAGGTATCACCCTTCTACCTGTTGGTTATCTCCAGTCTCTTCCTTCCATCTTGAACTTTAGCCCCAGGAGGTTTCACAGAGCGTGGGGAACTGGGCCAACTCCAGAGCTTTGATGGGGCACAACACAGAGGAGAAAAGAGCTTTGGACTTTGCAACCCATCCCTTTTTGGCTCGAGTCATCAGTGCATTCATCGCAGAGGTGCTTGGGACCAAAAAACCTGATTTTCTTCTGTAGAGTCTTGTGCATGCTGGAGGGGAAGAGCCAAAGGAGAACAGCCCTTTGACACCACCATTCCTACGGAAGACTTTTGGTCAGTGAGTCTGATAGGTCCCAAGGCCAAGGGTTCAAGAAAGACCAACTGTAAGGCAGGGCTGCCTTTCCCTTTCTGTTTCTCCCAGGGATGTCACACTCACCATTTGACCACAATACACAGCATTTTACAGGAACTGCTCACACCAGTCCTCCCGGTGCTTTCCACAGTGTGCAGAATTGGTCTGGGGCAGTGACCAGCGCCTGGGTGCCCCGGGCCCCAATTCCCAGGTGAAAACATGTGTGGAAATGCTGCTGGGGTGAATTTGCAGCATCTCCGCCCCTGCTCGGAGGGACCCGAGTCCAGAGTGGCTGGAGAGCAGCCAGGCACAAAGGGACCTGGGGGGACTGAGTGACAGGAAGCTCAACATGAGCCAACAGTGTGCCCAGGTGGCCAAGGAGGCCAATGGGATCCTGGCCTGGATCAAAAATAGCGTGGGCAGCAGGAGCAGGGCAGTGATCCTTCCCCTGCACTCTGCCTTGGTGAGGCCACACCTGGAGTGTTGTGGTCAGTTCTGGGCCCCTCAGGTCAGGATGGACATTGAGGGGCTGGAGCAGGTCCAGAGAAGAGCAACAAGGCTGGGGAAGGGACTGGAGCACAAGTGCTATGGGGAGAGGCTGAGGGAGCTGGGGGTGTTTAGTCTGGAGAAGAGGAGGCTTAGAGGTGACCTCCTCACTCTCTAGAACTACCTGAAGGGAGGTTATAGCCAGGTGGGGCTTGGTCTCTTCTCCCAGGCACTCAGCAATAGGACAAGGGGGCACGGGCTGCAGCTCTGCCAGGGGAAATTTAAGTTGGATATTAGAAAAAAATTCTTCGCAGAGAGAGTGCTCAGGCATTGGAATGGCCTGCCCAGAGAGGGGGTGGATTCACCGTCCCTGGAGGTTTTTAAACTGAGATTGGACGTGGCCCTGAGTGCCATGATCTGGTAAACGGACTGGTGCTGGACCAAGGGTTGGACTTGATGATCTCGGAGGTCTTTTACAACCCAATCCATTCTATGATTCTGTGATTCTATGACCCTGAGATGCTCCTCGACAACATAAGGCGGGTTTTTTTCCTCTTTTGTTAGTTAATTTTACAGCCAGAAGCAATTGCAGTGTGGGATTGGAGCACTTCCTGGCTAAGGAGATCCCTAATTCAGTGCTCCGGTATTCCTGAAATCCAAGCAATAAACTCCCACATGCAGCCCAGATCAAACCCCTCCTTGCTCCATGACCACGAGTCAGGAATGAGTACATGTAGCTTCTCATTTGCCAAATGCAGTTTTACTTCTGGTTTTATTTCTTCAAATTTCTGATGTTGGAAGGAAAAGAAAGTAAAAGCAACAAACAAACAACAAACAACCAAACAAATGAAACCACCATTATTTTGCTATTAATGCCTGAAAGGTTAGAATAAAATCTTCCAGTATTCCAGGAGCTAAAACCAGGTCAGCTCCCAAACCAAGAGATTAATTTACTAAGAACAAAGTTATTCCGTCTTGTGTTTTTGAGAACTCTCAAAATTAAATCTCAGGTTTTTCATTCCAGGCTGACAAGTTACCTGATTGCTTTAAAACTCCATTTTCACCTCGTGTAAGCAAGACTGGAAATGTTGTCTGAGGTGGTACAAAGTGCAATTAGCAGCTGCCCCTTGCAGCAAGGACCAAATTCCACTGCTGCATGTGCCCTGACCATGGGATCTTGTTACTTCAAGTACCTGGAAGGCAGAACTTAAACTGGTAATAATGATATTTTTGCCCTTACAGTCTTTCATCCAAGGACCTTCAAGTGCTTTAGAACTCCTGGGAGGCTCTGGCCAAGTTCAACATGACACCTCTCCCTACATTGCTTTCGTTGGTTATTGTTTCAAGCAGGCTCTGAATGTCAGGGAGTGGTGAGAAAAATGGAAACTCTCTGTGTTGGGTGACTTTGCACCACACCTGTGACTCATCGATGATTTTAGGGTCATTCCTCTGGCACTGCAAATGACCACGAATTCGTACATTCCATGTGTGACGTGGGACTGAAAAGGCAGTTCTGCCTCAAGTCATCCCTGAAGACCGGTGAAAGGACACACGGCAAACTGTGCCCTTCAGATCTTTGGTTGCTCTTACAGCTCTTCCACAGATAACTCGGAATAGACGAGAACTTGGAAAAAAAATGAAAAGGAAATAAAGGAAAAAAATTACTGACAGCGGAGGTTGAAGGGCAGATGTAAGAGATGAACCTGTTGTGGATTAGAACAGATTAAACATGTCCCTTTTCTTCCACAGAGGAAATTTTATCTCTTTTTAACTCCTTGCTTGGAAATGCTTATCTTGCTAAGTCTGAAAATAGCCACGTCTCTAGGAAGGTGGTCAGACCTGCCACATGACTAATTCAAGCTGTGTTATAGTAACAGAAAAGCAACTTCTCAGCGGAGAAATTAGTAGTCTAAGCTTTTCCCCCTGACTTTGGAGCATGTTTCTACCAGCAGCGTGGATCCCTTTATTCCTGTTCGTTGTCATAAGCCAGAACCAAACTTGCTATCGCAGAGCACAGCGTGGATGCAGAGGTCACAAACCCAAGGCACAAACTGGAAAATCAGAAGGATCTTTGCACTCCCTGCCACTCAAGGCTCCTCCACTCGTTTTGCAGCCAATGAGGAATTCACCTCTCCTGCAGAGTGCTCAGTGTTCCTGCTGTTTCACACGGGGGCAACGTGACCCACGGGGATGTTTAAATGTCATGGCCAAGGTCTTGGAGGAGTCTCAGTGACAGATTCAGAAACAGAGCTCAGATGCCTCCTCTCCAAATCCTGCTGACTCCAAATCCTGGAGCAGTGTAAAAATCTCCTTGTCCCATCACCTCAGGTAGATTCCTTTGCGCTGAATCACTGGTAGTAAAAAGGATTTAACAATTAGAATAATTAACTCCCGCATAAGCAAGACATGATGCAGTTTGCAGAGATCTCCAAGAACTCCTTATCAGCAATTTGCATCTACGTAAATCGAAGCACTGGAAAGTGAAATCATTCAATCCCAGGCCTGTCTTTTTCCATCGTAGGTATGTCTGGGATCAGAGAGGTCACCGGGAAGGCCTGAAACCCAGCTCTCCTCATACCAAGGTGCTGGGCTGCCAAAGAGGGACACCAAAGGTGGGCGAGAACACTCCTTGTCAATCTTATCACATGCCTACCAGCTGATTAGAACACCTCATCCCTGGAGCATTGGGCATGTGATCAGGGTCACAATTTGCATGTCAAATTTCCCAGCTGGAGACCTGGGCGATGCCCACTAGGAATTTGGGTGTGTTTCATGCAGACATTCAGCACGCCAGGTGCAGCAGCACAGGCGTGTTTGCTGGAAGAGATGCTGCTCAGAATTTGGTGAAAACCATCGTTTTTCAGGAGGTTATCTGTGGTCCAGAAGAGGCTGCATTACTCGTGCCCTTTTAGACGTGGTCAACAGGGCTGCATTTCAGAAGAGGGCCAAAGCCAGCGTTTCAGCTGGAGGTTCATTCCTGCAGAAACCACACTGAGGTTTCTTGTTTGTTTTCCTTGGAAGGAGCCTACAGGTTGCTATACACAGCACTCCTAATTTACCCAACTATCTGCAGCAGAAGGCTGCTGATGAATCAACACCAGCTGGAGCTCAGCAGAAGCATTTAGGTTGCAGTTATGCTGGGCTATGTTCTGAACCTCCATTAATGGAAACCTCCCAATTGTTTCTTATTGCCATCCTGATGAATCAGATCGATCAAATCCTTACCAGAAGAGCATGCAAGATCTCCTGACATTGTATTTAACTCCCAGTCCACAAGCACTCCTAGGTGACTGTTGGTGTCACAAAGCAAACCGTCTCTAACAAGCTCAACCTCTAATTTTTAGGGGTTTTTTCTCCAAAATCTATACTCCCTTTGGTCTACAAGTTCCTCAGAAGCTGCTTCCTTCTATTTTGCAGGGTCCAGAGAATCTGACAGTGCATCAGACCTTGGGGAAAGCAAAGTGTTTGGTGTGAGAGCATGCTGAGATCAGTTCCCAGATCTCTCAACCAAGATGTTAGATGAAGTCCAGGTCACTTGTAGCATCCCTGGCCCTATTCATGGATCACAGGAGCAGTATTTAAAGTTGAATGGGCACATTTTGTCAAAATTGTGACTTGGAGCCATCCTGCAGCCCCTCTCATTAGCACAAACTGATCCTAGTTCCTAGTAACGATTTCACTAACCATTAAGAGCTAAATGCAACCAAATTCATGGGGCTTGGAGCAACCTGGTCTAGTAGAAGGTGTCTGTTCCCATGGCAGGTGGTTGGAAATAGAAGATATCTGAGGTCCCTTCCAACCCAACCCATTTTTTGATTCTATGATCCTTGGTTACTGGCAGACACAGGCAAGAAATGTTGCTGAGCTGGGATCAGTAATTTATGCATCTGGAAGGCTTTGTGTTCCCTAAATAAGGGCAAGTTCCACTAAAAATGATTGATATTCTTTTTCTAGAGCCCCAGACCAGACCTTTGCTCACACCAGAAGATATCCAAGTGCTATTCATTTCCATTATGCTGAAGCCCTTTTAATGCTCTCTGATGGCTTTACAAAATGATGTGAAACACTTAAACTTTATGGTTAATCTTCCCCCTTGTCTCAAATGTGCATTGCTGAGGTCTGGGAGATGCCAAAGCTTCTGCATGGCCTTTGGCTTCATCTGTGGAAGAAAGAGACTTGAACAGACCTAATTTTGGGTCTTCATTTTATAAAATTAATAACCACAATCTGCAGCAGGTAGAGAGGAGCGTGTGTATTTCGAATCACTGCTCAGAGTGCAGGGGAGGAACATACCCACAAAATGCCTTAGAATAACACCAGCCCCTAAATGGCTGAAGAGATGGGTTTTGTGGTGGGTTGTCAAGGCTTTTCTCACATGGCTGAAATCCTGATTCATATCAGAGATGACTCGCTGCCTTGCTCCATCAGTCAGATCTTTCCTAGGCCTGGCAGAGCTGTTGAACCTCTAGGGTTTTTTCTCCTGAGAAGACCACAGAGAACCGAGTTCTGTGCTTAATAAAGGGGCCTGGAAATCCAATATATCTTCACTGGTTTCAGCTAATTTGCTTCCAGTTGATTGAGATTGGAACATGACATAGAGACATCCATTCCTATGGATTCCATAGGTGAGTCAATGAACCTGTAATGACAACCTCTCTGTTATGGAATCACAGGATGGTTTGGGTTGGAAGTGACTTGAAAGATCACCTTGTTCCAATGCCCAGACATGAGCAGGGACACCTTCCACTACACCAGGTTGCTCAGAACCCCATCAAACCTGACCCTGAACACGTGCAGGAATGGGGCAGCCACAACTTCTCTGGGCAACGTATATCTGTTTCCCTCTAACCTTCACTTGATGATCTACTCCATCTTCATAACTTTATGCTGACATTGGGGAACATTCCATAGGCAGCTACAAATCAAAAAGAAGAGCACTGTAGCTCCCAATTATTATCTTTTTCCTTGCTCATTGCCAGCTAACAGTCCTCAAGTATTTGCTTCTCCTTTCCTTCTCTATGAATTCGTAAGTGAAATGGCACCAGACTTTTGTCTCCAGACACCGACATGCTCTTTTAATTTGCACTCAGACTATAGCAACAGGATGTAGCTGCCAATTATTCACATCTTATGATCCTGAAAATGTCCTCTAAACCCATTCCTGGAGGGAACACAAGGAAGACAAGATTTAGCGTGGCAGTAGATGGCGCTGAAGACCTTGGAGCCCATCAAGGAGCCCCGCTCATCCCACTCCATCCCACCTTCCCAAAAGGCTTCTCCCACTCTGCTACCCTCTTACAACAGATCACAGGGAGACCTTGTCACCGAAACCTGGGGCACTTTGGGTTCAGTGCAGAGCAGGATTTGAAGGTTAAGTGGGATCACATGCCGTGCGTGATGGTTAGAGGGTCTCACTGATGGTTAGAGGGTCTAACTGGGAGTATGAAGATGGCAACAGGCCATGGACCACAGAAGATCCCTGTTCCTGGACAGCAGCCCTGTATAATGCCTTCCCCACCACCAGTCTATTTGGAGGGTTCTGCATGGCCACAAAGCAGCTGGTGGCCTTCTTTCTCTGATCTCGTAATCTCTGGAGATGCAATTTACATTTATAGCCTCTGAAGTGTGTCTCCGGTTACAGAAGTGCTGCAAATCCAAGCCACTGGCTGCCGCTGTCACCGTGGGACTGCCGGGAACTTGTGACAGCCTGCGCCGTGGGATTTCAGGTCAGGAGCCAAATCTTTTTCTCTTATCTGATGGAACACGCTGGATCTTAAGTGAACTTGACACATCTGATTGAAAAATAGTACCTTGACCTCCCAATCTTCCCTGGCCTCTTCTTCCAATCTGGCCTCTTCTTCCAATGGTTTCATGTAAAAAAAGGAAAAAAGAAAAAAAAAAAAAAGAAAGGGAAAAAAAAAAGTAGAGGAAGGTGCTCCTTTGCCCTGCTATGTAGGTGAGGTGCACATGGTGGTACGGCTGGGGGTGGCTTTGGTGTGGCACCACAAAGGTTTCTTAGCTGAAAAATGCAAATTTGGGTCTTTTCCACAGGTGGGTATGTACCTACCTGTGAAAGAAATGCACATTTACAGGCACTCACAGCGATGAGCAGTGGAAGGATGACTTCAGGCGCACTGTGTGTCCTATCGAACCACTTTCTGTGCGACTGAGTTGTGCCTTCTGGCCATCTTTAAAACACAGTCTCCTGATCTGCCCGACCCTGTGGCACATGGGCCTTTTGTCACCTAAGTCTAAACTGGACATCACACCCTCTGCCTTCACCGGGAGCTGGACATCACCCACCTTCCTCTTGGGGTCAAACTGCAACGTGGGCACTGCAGGTGCTGGGACATCTCAGTAAAGCCTTGTGTCTTCCTAGCAAACTGATGTAATAAAGGTCGTAAAAGTAGCTTGCCGCTGGGAAGGGTAAAACACATTTTTAATTACCCGAGAGTGTAGGGGCAGCCAGACTCAGACCAGAAAAAGAACGTCCGTGTTGCCCTTAATGTTGTTTGAGTTACCAGCTCAAATTCACGAATCTCTCCAGGGCAACAGAGAAATGCCCCAAAAGGTCGCACCTGAATACAAGCCCAGCTCCAGAAACTGCTCCAGAGGAGCTGAGAAATCCCCTCCCTTTCACTTCCTTGAAGGCAATGAAAAAAACCATCCCCTGGGGCCAGTTCCCTGCCCTTCGGCAGCCCATCCTTACTCATCACATCGCAGGTCATCACGACCATTTTAGGCAGGAAATTAATCTTCTCGCTGAGCACCCTTATCTAATCACCACGGTCAACATTTCCACCTTGCTCGCTCTAAAGACATTTCCCCCCGCCCCCGCACATCCATAAAGGTGGGAACGATCAAAGGGTTGTTATCGCTGGTTGTGTGGCCTCACAGCTGGAGCTGTTCTCCCACCTGCCACACCTCCACGTTTTACCTAATTCATTTAGCCTAATTAAGTCAGCCCGTGGATGAAGCCCTTTAATGGTCATGGGGACAACCAGAAACTTATCCTCTTTAGTCACAAAAGGACATTTCATCCTTCTCTTGGTAGTTACATAGAGATGATCTGGACATTGATGTCTGCACTGGGATAATATTGATTCTGCCAAATACAACACACATATACATATATATGTAAATATATATATATAAATATATAGATAGATATATATACAAGAACTGGCAGAGTTTGCAAGGGGATGTAGTGATTGAATAAGGGCAAATGGCTTCAAACTGACAGAGAGTAGGTTTAGATTAAATATTGGGAATACATTCTTCCCCCTGGGGGTGGTGGGGCTCTG
>VWZG01010995.1:743634-760100 GCA_013396735.1 Grallaria varia | reverse complement strand
ACTGGCTCATGGCGCGGCGGGAGGGAGGAAAGGAGAGAAAAGGAAAAGAGGGAAAGATGGAGAGACGGGGATCGGGGATCGGGCCCGGAGCGCACCGCGGCCTCCGCGCGGATCCGGCAGCGACACCGTGCGCACTCCCGCGGCGCGGCGCGATGACGTCTCCGCGCGGCGCGCCCGGCGCGCCCCCGCACCTTCCCTCTCTCGGCCGACATTGGTCGGTGCCGCCGCCACTCGCCGTTCCGTGGCTCTGATTGGATAATCCGGTGAAAAGGGGCGGGGAGTTGCCATGGGATCGGGACGCGGCTGAGGTCGCTCGCTCCTGTCAGTGCGGAGATCCGTAAACCAGGCCGTTTAAATTAGGATCGTGTTTCGCCACCTGCCTGCTTTGCTCACTGCCTGACCTCTTCCCCCGCCCCCGTTGCGTTTAAAATAGCAGCCTTTGATTCTCGCGGAATCTTCCCATTTAAATTAAGAGCTTTTCTGAATAGGTGTTCAATATCTTAATTAGTTAAAAATGCTTTAGTAAGATTTACGTTTGAATTACGGTCCAACGGCAAAGCTGTTAATAAAATACGGTTTCTTGTTCGGAGCTCCTGACCTCTTGGGCAATAAAAAAGCCTCGCTTCCTTACGGACAATTTTAGCAGAAAGCACAGGTAGAGCTGCGACTAAAACAAATTATCTGCTTGTTACTGAAGGGAAATTCTTTTCTCCAATCAAGAAATTCCAGGGTGCAACCGGTTCATGCAGCTGGATTGCTGTTATCTGTTGAAGTTCAGCATTTCACTAATATAGATAAGATAAGACTTTATCACAAATTAGAGGGGAAATCAGCTGGCTCCTAAGGCTGAGAAGCCTTTTTAACCTAGAAACTAGATAATAAAGGCACTTTTCAACAGAGAAGGGAGCTAATACTGGACTGCCTCCATTTAAAGATCCTTGCTTACATTTGCAGCATTGCCTGAGGATGGGAACATAGTATGTTGGGCAGTTCAGTGAAAACACCTGTGCAATATTTGTGGCCAAACCTGAACTTGTTTGAGACTTGCTGCTCCAGCTGGATGCACATGAATCTATGGGGCACAGTGAGATTCACCCCAGGGTGCTGAAAAAGCCAGCTGATGTCATCATGGGAGCTCTCTCTGTTATTTTTCAAGTCTGGAGAGGGTCTGGAGAGGTCCCACATGACTGGAAGCTGGCAAATGTCCTAGTTTTCAAGAAGGGTAAGAAAGAAGACCCTGGAATTACAGGCCTGTCAGTCTCACTTCAGTGCCTGATAAAATGACAGGGAGTTATTTTTCTGGGCATTATTGAAAAGCACTTGAGAGACAACACAGTCTTTCAGCTTCCAGCTAGGAAGGGGGTTGCTGGATGAGGGAATGCCTCTGGATAAGTCTCACATTCTCACTAAGTTTGGGGGTGGGAAGGGGAGAGTTTGAGATACAATTTATTTGTTTGTTTGTTTTTATATTACCAGCTGCTCTTTCCAGAAACCCTTGCTGTCCATGTCGTGAGAGAATGAGGTGACCTGCTCCCACATGGTGGCACTGCTGGCCTGGCTGTGTCCTGCATGTCCCTGCTGCCTGCCAGGGAAGGGTCTGCAGTGAGGCTGCTGGGCTCTCCTGGGAACAGGCCAGTGGACCTGGCCATCTCTCTCTCTGTGCCCTCTGCACTCAATCTGGGTGACCTTCTACTCCTCCTTGCAGGATCCTGGAGAAGGAGAAGGGCGCTGGTTTACACCAGCATTGAAAACATTGTGTGGTAAGAACAGCTCCATGATGTTAACGTGGGTTGGATCAGGTGAAGCCGATCTTGCAAACCATACTGGAGGAGACAAACATGTTGGAGCAGTCCCCTCTGTCCTATCGCTGTGCCTTTTGTATGGCATCATTAATAAAACTCTGCTTTCTTTACTCGTGCTCTAGGTCATCGTTCTGGTGGGGCAGGGAGTTCTCCTTACCCTCTTCTGGTCTCGCAGGACCAGCATGGCTCTTCTGTGGCCACGCTGGAGTCTTCTTGTGAATAACACACTGTCTGGCTGGGGTTAGAGTGCTGTGGTGCTGAGGTTCAGGAGCTGGACCGTTTCACTCTGTCACGCAGCCTGGCATCCATTGGTCTGATCAGCCCACGCAGCAGCTAAACTGGGTCCCTTGTCTGTGTTTTCCTCTTGAGCATGTCTGTCTGTTTGTTAAATAATGTAGCGACACGAGGTTCCTTGAACTCAATTTATCTTCCCAGGTAGCCATGGGAACGGCCCGTGGTGTGGTGACGTTGGGGTTTGCAGTCAGATCTGCTGCAAGGCTCTGGGTTAGCCTGGCTGAGCCCAGCTCCTTCCAACTGATGCTGTCCTGCCTGGCAGCTCTGCCTCTAGGCTTATTTTCTTAAACTTTTCTTTAGCCAGCAGCGTGCCTATCCATTTAACCAGGGAAATGTTGAGGATTACGGAGGGTTTAGAGGAAGACAAGGGGTTCAAGAGCAGCCAGATGTGACACAAGGGAGCAGTTACACTCAAACAATGCTGCAACTCCCTATGGTGCCTGCAGTATGTGGTTCATGGGAAGAAATTAAGGACAGGTGCAAGTAGTTCAGTATTGTTCAAGCCTGGGCTTATTTCCAGTGCAGAGGCATCTTGAATCAAACGTGATTTCCTACAGGTATAAAATGACTGACTCAAAGAAACTGAGGAGAACCTGCCCTTACAGTCACACATTTCCTGTCTTTCCTGAAGCTCATTCCCTTGTCCAGGTCATGGGTGTGGAGGAGAAGGTGCGTGGGTGGCCAGCACAGTGCTGTTCCTTTGACTAAAATGCCTCATTTTACTAGGAAAGGCACGTGACAGAAACTCATGCTTAGGTGGTATCACTAAACATGTTGCCTGAGAGTCAGAGTTCAGCAACACAGTGATGTGGACAGAGTGTGCCCCATCCTGCGTGGTGGGGACTTTGCCACGTCATTTCCCCCAGGGCTGCACTTACACATGTTGCTGCAGAAGTGACTTTCACTGTTGCTTGTAGAGGTAGAAAGGATATATCTCTATAACTGGGGTTTTTTTTTCTGCAGTCTATAGGTGCTGTATCTGTGTCTACCATTCCTGATGTCCTGTCTGGTTGAATCCTGGTTCATTTTCAGCTCATGTTTCTCGATCTCAGAGCTGTTCCTGTGACCTCTCTTGACATTTTCAGATTATGCTGTTTAGTGTGTTTTCAGGGCAGTGCTGCAGGTGGTAAGACTTGAACTTGAAGGTAGTGGCTCCCTTATCTCTTTCCATTCATGGTTTGAAACTAGCATTACTTATCTTCATTCATTTTTGGTTTGTTGCTTTTGACATGTCTCCAGCTGGTCCTCAAACCACAGGCCTACCCCCCATCATAGTTAATTTTCAATAGAGCTGTTGAGGAGATTGAATCTGTACCAGAATATCACGATGAGCTGAAATTGTCCTTTATTCCTATATGATTGCATTAGTTTTTATGATTGCATGAAATATGGTTTCTGACGTAAAAAATAGCCAGCAATCTTGAGAAGCAGCCATGCTTCTCATCATTCTAGGAAGCTTTATCCCAAAAGCCAGTGTCACCCTTTGAAGCATCTACCCTGGGCGGGTGAAGAGACAGACCTTTATTTTCTCCTCCAAAGCTGCTTCTAAGGCAGGAAATGTCCACACCTCCTTCAGACTTGGTCTCGATGTTCTTCACGGCACATATGTGTTGAGCCAGTAATCTTAGCTGCTGCTCCCCCTCCTCTCTGCACTTTGTTTGTTCCCTATTAGCTATTCCAGTTAGCTATTCTAGCTAGTTATAGCTATAATATAGCTATTCTAGCTATAATAGCTAGTTAGATATTCTAACTAGCTCTGGGATTTAAACTTTAATATACTTTACATTACATTTTTGGGTTATTCACAGACATCCCTAATGTTTTTCATGGCATGTGTGAAGCCCTTGGGCTAGAACCTGTCTCCACGAGGGAGCTGTGGCATATCCTGTACAGCTCAGAGCTCCTCCTGGCTTATTTGTGCCACCCAGGGAAAGGAGAATATGTTCGTGTGATTGTCATGGTTTAACCCCAGCCAGCAACTCAGCCCCACACAGCACCTCACTCTCTCCCCACCAGTGGGATGGAAGAGAGAACTAGAGAAGTAAAAGTGAGAAAACTCGTGGGCAGAGATAAAAGGCAGTTTAATAAGTAAAGCAAAAGCCATGCATGCAAGCAAAGCAAAACCAGGAATTCATGCGCTGGTTCCCATGGGTAGGCAGGTGCTCAGCCATTCCCAGGAAAGAAGGTCTCCATGGTGTAGCAGCGACCTGGGAAAACAAACAGCACCACCCCGAGTGTCCCCCCTTCCCTTTCCCAGTCATTATATGCAGAACATGATCCTGTGTGTTCTGGGATATCCCTTGGGTCTGTTGGGGTCAGCTGTCCTGGCTGTGTCCCACCCAACTCCTTGTGCCCCCACAGCCTCCTCACTGGTGGGGTGGGGTGAGGAGCAGAAAAGGCTTTGTGTAAGCCCTGCTCAGTGTTATCTACTGTGTTATCTGCCCTGTTTCCAACACAAAGCCAAAACACAACCCCATACCAGCTACTGTGAAGAAAATTAACTCTCCCCCAGCCAAACCCAGCACAGTGATCTACTGAAAGCAGACACTCAGACATTAGTGACAGGAATGGGCTTTGCAGAACGAGAAGGTGGTGAGCAAAGGGCAGCTTTGATGCAAGCATCCATCAGCACAGATCTGAGAGCCTATGGAAGCATTCAACAGCCTGTGAACACTTAGCAGGCTTCATATTCTCACCTCTCTGTGTCTGACGTCACCAGACAAAAATATATGCTCCTCACAGCAATACATGGGTCTTCTGGAATTTCTTGTGCTGATTTGTTTTCCTCAGTGTGAGGAAATAACACAGAAAGCAGTTCTGTGAGTGTTTCGTAAATGGTTGTAGCTTGGCAAACTGCAGCTATTAATTTTCCTTAGATAGGCTGGTATCAGAGTACCTGGTTTCGAAACCTGGCACTTCTCTCCTGCATCTTTCCAAGCTCTCTCAACAGTGCTCATGCCAGAAAGTTGCTGCCAGAGTAGTTTTGGGAGGGGATTAAACTGTGTAGTGGAGATAAACACTTATTGCTGGTGAGGAGGACAGAAAAACATCTTCAGAGATAAAGCTGTTTGGCAAAGCTCTCTCCTCCCAGAGCTCTCTGTGTCCACCCTGCCAGTACCATGCTGTGCCCCATGATGTCCTGGGGCTGTAGCCAGCAGCCCTGGCAAGGCTTGGTGGGGAACGCAGCCTGTCCTGCCCTTGGTCCCAGCACTTTGTGAGGGGTGTGCAGGAGCAGACAGGAGAGCCAGGAGCCAGAGAAGAGCCACGATGTGTTCCCCCTCAGCCCACACTGCCAAAGAGGATGTGGTTCTCTTGATCCCACCAGCAAGCTGGAAACTTTAGTCCTGTGTTTTGTGGGCAGCCTCACTCCGCTTTGCAAAGAAGTCCCCTGGGAAAGGACAGCTGTGCTCAGGGACAGCTGAGGATAAACTTGTCTCTTCACATAAGACTGGGCTGTCTTTACACTGTGTTTTGCTCTGTTTTTTTCTTCTCATTCCCCATGAGGCTTTTACTCAGTACCGAAGCTGGGGGGATTAGCTGCATCTGCCTGTGACCTGTGTGGTAAAACTTACCTGGTTTTCAACTGCAGAATTACAAGGCACAAATCAGCCTGTGGGGCTTATGTGAGATGCTCATCACTGTAGCACATCTGGGAGATGGGACGTTTCATCTTTGGGTCACAGCAAGACCCCTGTTAGTGAGCAGGCTCTGGGGTGTCAGCCACAGGGCCAGGTCTGCTGGGGAAGGTGGAAATGCACTGTGTGTTAGCAGGCTCCTGGCAGCTCCCTGGGCTGGGCTATGGGGGCTTTGTGCTGGGAGCTGCTTTCCCCTTCCAGGGGCTTGGCTTTGCAGCAGAGGGATCCTCCCCTTGCCGAGGATGTCCCTGGTCCCGAAGCGCCTGCTCTCCTTGCCTTGAAAACAAGGGACTGATTGTTTTTGCCCCTGATGTCTCTTCCCTGATGCCTCCCCCGGGCAGTCTGTGCCTGCATGGACGTGGAGTGAGCAGCCTTACTCCGGCCAGCAGCCAAGCCTGGGCTGAAACATCCTGCCAGTTCACAATCTGGAAACACCATTAAAAAATGGGTGTTTGGGAGGAGCAGAAGGCTGATGAGAAGGCGTTCAGGCATGGGTGGGATCAGAGGTTCCCCGTGCTCTGTGAGATGTATGCCTGGCTTCTGTGGCAGCTGGAGGAAAACCAAGGGCAAGGAGCCCAGCCCTCATTCCTGTAGAAGTGTACTGGAATAGCTCGAATGGCACAGCAGCATCATGGCTGTGGAACTGGTGATGGCTGCAGTCTGCCCTTAGCTCTGTAATGCCTGCAGACTCCCTGAGCTTTTATACGCCTTGAAAAATACTGGAGTCTGGAATTGTGCCCACCCCTTCAAAAGAAAAGGGCTAAAACTTTGGGTAATGAAAATACATCTGTTGGAGCAATCTTGGGAGCACCTCCTGGGTAGAGCTTGTAGTGGGACTTTGCTCCAGTGACCTAAGAAACGTAGAGGGACAGCTTTTCTGGGAAAGCAAGTTTGAGGCAATCATGCTGTTTGTGACGTGGGTCTTGTCCTGCTTTCAGCCTTTTTCAGCAGGCTGGACATCCCAGCAATAGAGGGTGTTGCAAGTTCTGTGAAAAAAGGCACCTGCCTTGAGGAAAGATTAGTTTGCCTGTGTGGGAAAAGCTTCATCGAAGCACACCCTGAAATCCTGAGTGGAGATAAGAGGCAATCCCAGAGCTGGTGAAGGCCCCCTGGTTTCTCTGCTTAGGGGATGATTTGTTTCTTCCAGGCTGCTGGTGCTCAGCAGAGAGCTTGGGGAGACTTGGCTGTGTCTGGGGTCTGAGTATCTTCTAGGTAGAACCCTAGATTAGCAGCTGCCAAAATCTTGATCCCTCCAAGTGTACCTGAAGAATGGAGATGATAGGCTGGCAGATTGGATTTCTTGGGATGACTCTGTAGACTGGCTGTTGTGGTTTCAGCTCAGTGTGTCGTGTAAAGGTGTTTGGGATCCTCTGGTCTCCCTCTCTTCTGTCCAGTGGGGTGCTGTGTAACCATCAGTCGGCAGTGGAGCTGCCCAGGGTGTGGGACAGTTTCTCTGCAGCTCTCTAGGCCAGTTCTCCAAGGCAGATTTTAGCTGGAGATGGAGTCTTGTTTCCACTGATACTTCTGTAAAATCCCTGGAAGACCTGATGTTATATCATTACAGAAGTGTGTCTTGCTCACAAAGCTTATTTTGCTCACTGAATTGGTGTGGGTTCTACTACAAAGCCTGTTCTTGCTTCTACAGATTGGCTGTACTCGAGATTTGCTAAGATCACTAACTAGAAGCTCCTCCAGTACGGATTAGATTCAAATTACGGAACAATCTGATTGGGATGTTAATGTAATGCCTGGAAGATCAAATCTCCATGTCCTATTCACAGATATCAGGTTTTCTGAGATAAACACCTTTTATAACCCTCCTGATAGATTTCTGAGCTGCTGTCCAAAGAGGAAAGTGCTTTCTAGCAATCTTCTTCGGTGCACCCAAAGGCCTCTGTCCCCTGCAGTGTCATGGAGTTCATTCTGCCTTATTTCCCTCATGTCTTTCTTTAAAGACCAAAAGATCCTTTAACATGCTTTTAAACAGGTCTCTTCCCGGAGGCTGTGGAAAGCCATGAATTTGTGCCTCTGACTGAAGATGTTTTCTGCAGAGGAGCTGCATCTCACCACCTCTCACCTCCATTGCAACGTCTCCTGTTCAGACCAGAAGAGCTGGGCACTGACAGTCTCATGCCAACATTCTGCCTGCCCCAACTCCAGGCAGGGCCATCCCATGGATTCAGGAGGGCAGGAAACCTTTGGAGGAAAAATGTGAGTGCAATTGTCAGCTGAGCATCACAGATGCCCTGAGGTGACACCACGAGGCTGTTTCCTGGGCCACCAGCGGGGGCATCAGCTGGGGCCTGAGGCATTGCTGGACAATGGCTGGGGCAGGGAGTGCATCTCCCATTCCCACCAGTGCATGACTTGAGCCCAGCCTGGGATGCAGGATTTGAAGTGTCTGAGAGCAGCCCCTCTCCATTATGCATCCTCTGCTGCTCCTGAAAAAGCTGCTGTGAGGCCATGGGCAGTTTCCCCCACCAGCCCTGCTTGCTGAGGGGCCAGGAGGCTCTAACGGGGCGTGGGATGCAGCTGGGAGTGTGCTGGGGACAGAGGGCAGGAATGTGAAGGCTCTTTCCAAGTGTCTCGGCGCATCAGGAACTTGGCCTGAATTTTCTTCTCCCTCCTGTCTCTCCTATCTGAGCAATTCCTGTGGGCTGTGGGCAGAGATAGGCTCTCCCAGCACCTGGTCTGGTACTCCTCAGAGAGCTTGCACAGGTTCTTTGTTGCTGCTTCAAGTCAGCTATGCCAGGCAGAAACAAGAGACAGGTTGGGGACACTCTGCATGTCTGGAGAGCTCCAGGGAGGCAGATGTGTGACCCTGCTGGGTCTGGCACAAACCTGTACCCTTTCACCCCTGGGCATCCCTTTCCAGTGCTCTGCACAGGGCATTGGCCAGTCTCTGCTGGGCCAGGGGTGCTGTGGGGGAGTGCCAAGGGGTTGGTGATGGGCTGTGTCGTTCCCTCTTCAGGAGAAGGAAAGGAGTCATGATTTTTGGCATGTTCCTCACAACCAGCTGATGCGGTTATAGGTCCTGACCCAGAGATGGGGTGTGCTGGGCTTTTATAGTGCCTTTATTGCTTCTGAAGATAAGGGCACATTAGTATTTTATTGCCCTCTTTCTTCATCTGAGGCATCATCCAGAGTGAGAAGAAGAGGGGGGAAGGACTCATTTCCTTATAACAGGGGATTAGTCACTGCAGCCTGGCCTCTGGTGAGGGCTGCAAGGCTCCCCCTCCACCACACCATCCTATGAGGGGAGGGCTCCAGCCCGGGGTCTTGACACAGCTCTTCCCCATGTAGCCCTTTTCCCACCCTGCTTTCCCCCTGGTTGCCCCTTCCCCTTGCATCCTGCTTGTGTCCTGAGGTGGGCTGTGCTCCTCTGTGGCTTTCCTGCAGGAAATCCTGGAGCACCATCAGCTTTTCCTGCAGAGCTGGTGAGGGGCGAGAGGCAGTTTGAGGGGCTGGCTCTGTGCGGTGCTGCCTGGCTCGGAGCTGGCCCCAGGGGCAGTCTGGCCTCCTGCCCTCTCTGGCCCTGGGCTGGGCCACATCCAATCTGCCCTCAAGGACCTGGTTTATCGATAAGAGGGAACGTGGCTATTGCGTGAGGCAGAGATAACCACTGCCACTGCCTCTGTGCACCCTGTGTCCTTCTCTTCCCTTCCCCATCCTCTGCTCCTGCTGCTTAAAGAAGTGGAAAATCCTTGTGAACCTGCCTTGCCCTGTAGCCAAGGTTCACACCTTTGAGTGCATTCACACTGAAGGTCAGGAGAACTGGAGGGCAGAGACATTCCTCTCTCTGAACCCACCCATGCCTCATGCGGGGGCTCCCTCTTGGCAGGGCCGGCAGCACAGGGACCTGGGGAAAGGCTCATCCCAGAGTCAGTGGGATGCTCCTCAGCTCCTCTCCTGCTGCGCCACAGCTGAAGCTGGCATGCTGCACCCACGGAACTGGTGGAGAAAGAAACCTGAGGGGCTGCTGGGGACATTGGGGCCAATTGCCCTGCACTCCTCTGTCCAAACCATGGATGTTTCTGTCCCTGAGCTCTGCCCGACTGCCTGTGCCAGCTGCCTTTCTTCTTCAGGGGAAGTCATGTGACTCTTTTGAAACCAGAAATCTTCCCTTCTGCTGCTTGAATTAAAGTGTTAATAAACCCAGCACCAATCAAAATCTGAACTGAGCGTTTCAAATGCCCCTTTGTTTAATTAGCGCAGCCTCTGCCTGCAGACACAGCCAGACTGGGGTGGGAGGCGAGGGGCAAGGACACGGTGCCCAGGAATTCCTCCTCTTCAAAGTGTGACCCCTTGTACCAAATGTTTTCTTGCCTCCTCCCTGCATCAGCTGCCCAGCAACAAAACATTTATGGATGAAGGACCTTAGAATTTTGCAGCATCTCATGAGGGGCTGAAGCTAGCAGGTTAAGCCCCTTGCATGCCCCAGGGCTCTCTTTTCCCCAGGGCAGCAATAAATAACTCAGCTGGCCCAGGATTGAGGCTGTGCTTTGTCCCTTGGCATTGGAAATGGGGTGACTGGCCCTTGCCTTGAGATCCAATCTGGTCCCCTTCAGCGAGCATCACCATGGGGGACGGGCCCCCATGGGGCTCCTTGCTTGTTGGGGAAGGGAGAAAGTGTGACCCATTGTTATCAGGAGTGTGTTAACCCCACAGCAAACGTGATTTCACTGGTGCAAGGGTAACAGTGGTGACGTTGGAGTGGGGAACATGGTCTCTTCCTCACTGGGACCTAATCTAAATTGTTTTATGAGGGGTCAGCAGGTATACCAAAGCCTCCTGCTCCGTGGGGGACAGGGAGCCAGGGCAAGGGGGTCCCTGCTGTGGCACAGCAGTGCAGGGGGTTCTCTTGCATCTGGCAGGGGTACATCAGACGTGTTAAAATGGACTTGCTCCTTAATGGGCTGTGGGGCTGGGCTTCCTGCACCTCCTCTCCTCCTGCCATGCCCTGGCACAAACCCGGCATCCCCAGTGCCACTGGCAGCCTGTGTGAACTGTCATGCTGCTGCCCCTGTGCAGGCTGCAGCCACTCACCTTGTCCCACTGCTGCTGAAGGGTTGTGTGGAGCAGCCTTGGCTCCTACCTGCCCATCCCTTGTGGCTTTCTCATGTCCCACTGGTGGCATTTTTCCTCCCAAAACAGCACCTGGGAGGACCTCAGGCCCTGCCTGTAGAACCCTTCTGCAGCTGTGTTAGGGTGCTGAGCCTACACCATGGCCAGCTGCTGCCCCTGGTGCTTGGGACCACACTTTTGTCCTGAGTGCCAGTGCTCACCTCCATCCTGGGGTTGTCAGGGCTCTCCCCATCTCCTGGGGACTTTGAAGTGCCACATGTGTCCAGGGGCAGTGAATCCCCCTGTGGGCACCCCAGTCCCAGTGCCACCTGCACTCTTAGAAGCAAGAAGAGCAGGGAGGCCGAGGGAAGGTGTTGCCTGCCATTAGCCCCTGGAGAGTCCTGCTCTTCACTCTGCTGGCATCCTCACAGCAGCAGTGGCACGTGGCAAACTCCCAGTGGGGTGCCCGGGGACAAACTCTGCAGGGCAGTGACCCTCCTGCCCCCAACGGTGCTCCCACCTGCCTGGGTGGCAAATCCTTGAGGTATGGGGTGGGGGGAAGGAGGCCAGAGCAAGGGCCAGGAGCACCAGGTGTGTGAGCATGGCCCCCACCACAGTCCATCCTGAGGGCAGAGCTGCCAGGACCCTTCCATGCCAGAGGAAAGCTCACATACAGTCTGGCTAGAAAGACAAATTTATTGCGACATCGGTTTGCAACCAGCACTCACCCCCCCCCATCAGTGACTCCATGATGCCCTTGACCCTGCTGTGATGCCTCCACGGCCTGCGGGCTGGTCCTGGGGGCCACAAGCCCACCCCTCAATCCAGGTCGGTTCATTGGCGCTGCAGGCTGGGGTCCTGCTATGTCAGGGGCTGCCTGAGGGCTGGCAGCATGGAGTAGGAAACAGAAGCAGGATTCAGGGTCCTTCAAAAACATAAGCCACCAGCTGGGATCTTCAAGCAGTCACAAGGCTTGCGGGATCCCCAGGGAGAGAGCAGGGTCAGCCCCCCAAGCGTGTGAGAGGGCTGAGCGCGGGTGATGCCGCCGTGTCCTCTCCTCTTACCGCGTCCCCTTGGTGCCAGTCCAGGTGCTCTGGGGAACCGGGAGAGCTGCCAGCCTGGTTCCCACCTGCAGCTGCTACACATACCCTGTCAGGTTGTAGGAGTTGACCTCACTCTTGGTCTTCTGCACCTGGGTGACAGAGGGCTGGGGGCTCTTGCTCGCCAGCAGCTGAGGCTGGCAGGTGTAGGTGGCCGTTGGGTCCCGGGCAGGGCAGGAGGTGCAGAGGATGAAGCCGCCGATGAGGGAGAGGAGGGAGGAGATGATGCCCAGGTAAAGAGCCTCCCCGAGCTCAAACTTCATGCTGTCGGGGATCACTGGGTTGCGGAAATCCCGCAGCACCACGTGGATGTTCCACACCAGCGGGATGAAGCAGAGCAGCCCCCCGAGGATGAAGACTGCGCCGCCAGCCACCGCCACCCGGTCCTTGCCTGGTGAGCCCTGGTTGAAGACAGTGCACCTCATGCCCACGACGGTGAGGAGGCAGGCGAGGGAGGAGACGGCGCAGGAGCTCACCATCAGGGCTTGGGCTGCCTGGACGTCGGCGGGCAGGTTGAGCAGGGAGCTGTAGATGTCGCACTGGGTGATGCCCGTGCTGTATGTGGCGCACTCCATCCAGAGCCCCTTGGTGAAGCTCACGGCCGTCACGATGCTGGAGCCGATGTAGGAGCTAGTCTTCCAGGTGGGCAGCAGCGTGGCTGTCAGCGTGCCGATGTAGCCCAGGAAGGCCACGGTGTAGCCCAGCAGCTGCAGCCCCATGGACACCATGGTGGGGGTCAGCTGTCACCTGCTCAGGGCTCACGGCTTGTCACCCAGTGCCCTGCTGGGTGCTCAGGTTCCCATGGCTCTGAGAGGAGCTCCACTTGCAGCGCTGCAGCTCCACCCCGCTCCTGAGGGTGCTGGTTTTGTGCAGGGTGGGAGCTGCGGGAGGTGACCTGCAGGGGTGGAAAGCAATCCCTCCCCGTTAACGATTGACCCAAGCCCATGGAGGAGCGCCAAGCGCCCTTTCACCTCCGCTATCTCCCCAGCCAGGCTTCAGAGGCAGAGCAGCTGCCCAGGAAGGATGCCAAAGCCCTCCCCTGCACTGACGCTGTGGGCAGTGATGGAGAGCCAGCTGCTCATGGGGGGAAAGTGCCCACTGCCTTCCTGGAGATCCCTTGTCTCCTGTGATGTCCCGAGCTGAGGAAGCCAAAGAGCTGTGGCTGCACCATGTTATTTGGGACCTGCCGGAGGTGATTTCAGGTGGTGACCCTGAGGCTTCCTCAGCCAAGGAAGGGGGATGGCACCTCATCCCCATCTGCCCGGGGCTCACTCAAGGCATCTTCAGTTACCCGCAACCCACCCTAAGCTGCTGAGGCTCCACTGGGAAAATGGGATGTGCCCACCTGAGGTCAAACCATGGATATCAGCCTTTCTGTGCTGCTGGAGACAATGACGGAGAGGGATGCACATGCCAGTGACACCTGCATCCCCAGGACAGCCTGGACATCCACTGAGGACAGAATCACATCAGGCAAAGCACGTTGGCATCACCTTGGGGATGCTGCCAGGAAGCACCCCAGCTGAGAGGGGTGACTGTCCCACGGAGGGGTGAGCACACCAGGGTGCTGCTCATGCTGGGGTTTTTTCTGCCTGNCAGCTGAGAGGGGTGACTGTCCCATGGAGGGGTGAGCACACCGGGGTTTTCTTCTGCCTTTGCCATCCCCTGCCCGCAGCCCCACACACGGGTGTGGAGTGGGTTGGTTTGTTTTCCCTCTGCTTTGTTTCCAAATTCACCCTCTGTTTCAAAACTCCCCCTCCTGTGGTGCCTTACAAGACCAGACTGAGCCCACGCTGCCCCTGTGCTGCAGCCAGTGGCCTCCCTGTTACCCCAGGAATGCTCCTGAATGAGTGTTCTGCCATCCCCCAGAGCCTCCACTCTGCTCCCTCTCCCCCTGCCACCACCTCAAACTCCCGGCACCAAAGTTTCCCAATTTTCTGCCTCCTCTCCTGCGCACTAACCAAGACCTCCCACGCCGTCTCAGGGGTGTTGTTGGAAAAGAAACACCCGGGGTGCTCAGAGTGCTGGCAAAAATGCCCAGGAGGGTGTTGCTGGAGCTCTGTGGTACTTACGGAGGTGCTGGAGGAGCAGTGCAGGACCGAGGGTGGCTGCGGCCGGGGGTCACCCAGGACTGGAGGTGGCTGGTCCGGGCAGGGTGAGCAGCCGGGGCCCCAGCCTGGGGGATCAGGGGCTGCAAGTTGTTTAGCTACAGCTTTGCAAAATCCACCTGCAAATCTCCGCCTGGATCAGAGGCTTATTGCAGATCAGAATTAAACCCTTTGGGTGTCGGGAAGGATTGGGGAGCTGGGATGCCTTGTTTTGTTTGTTGTCTATGAATTACCAAGGTAGGTTTGATTAATTGGCTCAGCACTGAGCCTTGCTGTCACCCTTCTGGCCAGCCTTAGTGACTGGCAGGTGACTGTTTGCCACCATCTGTATGTCCGCTCTGGGCTGCACTGCCTGTGCTGGGATCAGAGGGGCAGTGAAACACCAACAGGTTGAACTCTCCATGTCTGCAGAGCAAGCCTGGGCTGTTGGTTCACTCTTCCTGGCCCTGCTTGTCCTCCACGGGGTTTGTTGTTGTAAGACTACTGGCCCAAATGAGGAGCAAATGGAGAAGGTAATGAGGGCTGTGCTGGCCCCGTGCCCCCTCCTGCTCACTGGCTGCCACAGATGGACAGGGGCAGGGAGGGCCCCTGGTGACAAATTGCACTCAGAGCTGAGCAGGGTCCAGCAGGCGTTTGGACAGGGGTGTTTGGATTCTGATAGCAGAGCTACAGCAGGGACCATTTGCTATTTTCTTTCCTTGTTCCAAACTGAAACACTCCCGGGAGCAGGAGGTGACCCATCTGCCAGTGGCACTTTGCCTTGAGAACTTGGGCAGGAGCAGTGGGCAGGGAGGGAATGTGTGGCAGTGCTGGGGACAGGGGAGTGGGGAGCATCAGCCTTGCACCCCCATATTGAGAAGCTTTTTTGTATCTCTTGATGTGGTCTCAAAAAGTCAAAAGAGAGGGCAGGGAGAATGGGCGAGTGTGTGCTCTCCCCATTACCAGGAATGTGGGAATGGGACCTGGCAGCTCCATGGGGCAATGGGCCATGGATGCCTTAACAGGACCATTGCCCTGCCTGTGCCTGGGGCCCAGGCCTGCCACCTGTCTTTCCTCCCTGTCCTCTCTTCATTATCCCATCACCTGCCTCCTGATTGCTCTTTGCTTGCCACCAATGCAGCCCATCACACTGTCCCCACTACTTGCCCATCACACTGTCCTCATCATGCCCATTGTCTCCATCACAAACCCACCAAATCATCCCCATGGCATGCCCAACATGCAGTCCCATCCTATGCCCGTTGCACTGTTCCCATCCCATGCCCACTGCACTGCCCCATTCTATGCCCATTGCACTGTTCCCATCCCATGCCCACTGCACTGCCCCATTCTATGCCCATTGCACTGCCCCATTCCATGCCCACTGCATTGCCCCATTCCATGCCCACTGCACTGCCCCATTCCATGCCCATTGCACTGTTGGCATCCCATGCCCACTGCACTGCCCCATTCCATGCCCATTGCACTGTTCCCATCCCGTGCCCATCACACCGCCCCAACATTCCCCATCCCTTCCCCACATCCGCCCTCCCTTATGTAAATGGATACAAAGAACACTTAATCATCCTTGTTAATTGTCTCTGCCCTCCCTTGTTCCCCCCCGGGGATTTTCTCACAAATGGTGTCTAACTTTTCCCTTCTGTGTTTTGCTTTTCCACCAGAGATCGCAGCCCCTCCGCCCCCAGCTCCCCCCAGCCCTCTGTTTACACAACTGGGACAAATTTCACACCGCAGGCACTGCTGTCCCCACATCCCCAGTCCTTGGGCTCCCCTGCCCCAAAGAATTTGTGAGTCACGGCTGAGGCAGGGCTATAAATGTGTCCCCACCAAGGGTCTGCAGCGTCAGGAGGGACAGTGTCGCCTGCCACCATGCAAGCTGCCGCCTGTCTCCTGCCTCCCCACGGGCTCCGGGTGCCTGCGAGCAGTGCTTGCCCAGCCCAAGGGACAAGGTACTGGGTGCTGCGCTGTCCGGGAGCGCGGGGAGGGCAGGGGGCGTGTGGAAGGTGGGATGGGGAAGGCTCCCGAAGGGTTCGGCTGAAGGCTGATCCCCTCTGATCCCGGCGGCCACGGTGGGACGAGGAGGGTGACACCCGGGCAGGGGCTGAGCAGGTGGGTGGGTGGGTGACACTCGGGGAGTGTGGAGGGGCAGCAAGGCCAAGTGGGTGGCTGTGGTGCTGAACCTGCTCTCTCTCCCAGACCCCTTCCCCTCTGGAGACCGTGGCTGCCCCGAGCCCAGGAGGGAGCCGGGACGCCACCGGAGCAGACGGACCCTGTGAGTTTGACACGCCCTGCTGTGTCTGTCCCCACGTCCCGCAGGATGAGGTCCCTGGTTGGCAGAAAACCAGCCCCTGGCCCCAGAGTCCTTACCCTCGGGTCCTTCCCCAGAGTCCCTCATGCCCGGCACTGCTGCACGGTGGCTCCGTGCCCACCTTCCCTGGCGCGTCAGCCCCGTGTCCCCCTGTC
>VWZG01010995.1:731384-742498 GCA_013396735.1 Grallaria varia | reverse complement strand
GGGGACGTGTCCGTGGGGCAGGGGCTCGCCCGGGAATAGAAGGCCTCGCGCAGCCGGGCAGGGGAGGTGGGGGGCCCATCTGTGGGGTGACGGGTGAGCTGGGGGGTGACAGGTGAGCTGGGGGTCCCTGCCGTGGGGTGACAGGGGAGATGGGCGTCCTGGTTGTGGGGTGACAGGTGAGCTGGGGGTCCCTGCCGTGGGGTCCCTGCCGTGGGGTGACAGGGGAGCTGGGGGTCCCTACCGTGGGGTAGCAAGTGAGGTGGGGGTCCCTGCCGTGGGGTGACGCTGGAAGCTGAGGGAGACTGGGAATGCCCCTGCGAAGCTGGGCGGGTGAGCTGGGGGTCCTGGTTGTGGCGTGACAGGTGAGCTGGGGGTTCCATCTATGGGGTGACAGGTGAGCTGGGAGTCCCCGCCGTGCGGTGGCTCTGGAAGCTGAGGGCGACGTGAAAAATTTGGATTTGAGTCTGGGCACGGAGGGGCCGGGGCAGGGTGAGGAGCGGCGCAGGGAGTGCGATGGGACCCGGGCGGGGGGCTGTTTTGGGAGGACGAGGCTTCCCGCGGGGATCCCGCGGTCCCAGTCTTAGCGTAGCTGGTGTAGCCTCTTTTCACGGTGGATCTTGGCGCGGAAAACCCCCGGTGCCGGATCCAGCTGAGCCGCTGGCTACGTGATGCCGGCAGAGTCTGCATCCTCCCTGCGCGCCGTGGCGCGGCACCGGGGGCTGCGGGTCCCCCTACCCTGTACCTGTGTGCCCCCCAGCCTGGCAAGGAGGTGCCATTTCCCACCGTGGGCCCCCAGACCCGCTCAGGAATCGGCACCACGCTCGCGCCGTGTTTTCCCAGCACGATTCCGTCCTTTGGCGTCGGTGACGGGAGCGGGGGCGGAGACGGGGGAGCCTGGGGGAGACACAAATGTGCGACTGCAGCATCCTCACTCCCACGGCTGCATCCCTCGCGCCTCTTCACCGTTGCCTTGGCAACCTCCTATCGATGGAGTATTTATAGAGGATGGGAAGCCAGAGGGGGGGACCGGGAATGGGTGGGCGTCTGCTGGGTCATCCTCCAGCTTCAGGCTTCTCTCAGCTTGCGTGGCTGTGTGGGGGCGGGAGGGATGCTGCTCCCCTTGGCCGTCAGCGTGTGTGGTGCTCCAGCTTTTCCTGCTCGCAGGAGCCAGGGGAGGTGGTTAAGGAATTTGCACGTGGAAATAAAAATAAGTGTCTGGGCTGTCTGCCCTTCTCAATGGGATCACTCGTGCTTCTAGGCTGGTGTGGACCTGCCTTATTGTTTGCACTGGAATAAACCACCTCTGAGCTCCGACACTGGAAGCATTGACACAGATACTTGGAAAAAACTGAAAGACTGTAAATTAAATTAAACAACATTTAATTTGTTGCCTGATTAATGATGTGGGTTATGAAGCTGGGGATCCTGGCAAATCCAGTCTTGAATATCCCTGTTTCTGTATCTCTCTTCTGTCCATCAAAGGGTGGGAGTGCCTGTAACAACGAATGATACAGAGGGTTTGTGTCTGAACTGTGGCAAGTTGTCCATGCTGTGCTTTGTTTTATCCTGGGAGTTTGGGTCTCTTCATAAAAACTGATAGCAACAAAAGCGGGTCAGGTGGTCCCTGCTCAGAGCTGACACAGCCTGTCAGGGAATGCATGGATCTGGAGCCCCAGACAGGCTCAGAGAAGCAGGGTTGGGCTATGGGGCACAGGAGGCAGCAGACCCCTCCTGAGTAGTTCTGGTGCTTTGCTGCTTTCCTTCGTTCTTGCTTCAGTTCCAGACTGAGATTTGCAATCTGAGCTTTGCAAACTGTTGGGAGGAAGCTGCTTTCTCCCTCTGGATACAGGTTCAGGCTTGCTTGCCTTCATGCCTCTTATGGTGTAGGAACCTTGGATACTACAGGAAAACCTGATTTTGGCAGGGAGATGTGCTTGGTTTACTGGAAAGTGACTGTTGTGAGGTGTGGTGATGCCTGCTGTGATGGTGTGTGGCACCAGCCCCTCTGTGTGTCTGGATGTCTGCCTTTTACGTGGAAGGAGAACTGTGTTTCCAGCCCTGCTCAGCCCCTGGAGAGCTCTGTGCTGTCCCTGACCTCCCTCCAGCTGAGTGGATCCAGTTTTTGGAATAACTGAGTATCTGAAGTCCTGGACCTGAGACCAGCATGTGGTTTGGTTCCTGCTGTTTCTAATTGTGTTTGCTCGTTCATCTGCAGTAGGTCATTGTAGGAGCTGGGTGGTCCTGTCTCCTGACAGAGTTGTGGCTTTGCCACAGCAAGATGTCACACAAAAAGTGAGAGTTACCCAGGGCAGTCTGATCTGTGGGGAATTGAGCACAGGGAGAAGGCAAAGCATGAAAAACAAGTGCATGAAACCCCTCATGCAAGCAGAGAGGGATATCCTCTGTCTCTGACGGGCTTTGCTTCACTTTTATGGGGTCTTTTTTACTATAGTTTTGTTCTTTAAGTACAAAGAGCAGGAGACCTCCTGTCCTGGGTGTGTAGGGAGCTCTGTCACTTACTGCTGCCCGACAGCCTTTAGGAGATGCATGTCCTTTGCTTTCCTGCTGTGTAGTCAGCTTTATGGCAGTGGAGCAAACTGTATGGCTCCATTTATTGCAGATTGTGGGTAGGAGTTGCAGAAGTGAGAACTGGCACGGCTGTGAAGTTGCTCTAAAACAGGATGACTGCTTTACCTGTACCCACCAATCTCTTGTGGAAGGGAAGAGCACCAGGCTGCTTCCTACAGCTTCTGACACACAGGTTGCCTTGCCTGGTGATGAGAAATGTGGTCTCTCCTTTGTCCAGTTCTTCCCTTCCTACTTTGCTTGTCTGCACTGGGCTTCTTGGGCAGGGCCCTCCTCCTCCCTGGGCTGGGACCTGCCCCAGCACTCTGGGAGCTGAGGGTTCCCGTGCCCTTCCAGCCATGCAGTGAGGCCCTGGAGTCCTTGGCTCTCTGCAGAGGCACTGCTTGGCTGGGATCAGTTCTGCATCCACCAGTGAACACCCTGCTTTCTGCATGAACCTGACTCTGGGCGATGGAGAGCTTGGGTATTCAGAGGGGTGATTTAAGCTGTGAGTGACTCTCCTGTTTTCTTCCCTGCAGGTAGGCAGGAGCCCCGCCGTGGCCAAGTGAGGCAGCATGGCAAGTAAGTGCTCCCCAGGCAAGACGGAGAGGTGGTGGTGGTGCTGGAGGAGAGAAGGGGCATATTTGGCAGGCATCTCTCAGGGGAGGGCTGTCTGTGCTTTTGGGGGGCTTTTATCCTCTATGTGGAGCTGATGCCATCAGCTGTGACCCCTGGATGAGGTCTGAGGTCCAGCCTGACTTGTGCTTCTCTCTCCCCTCTGCAAGGTGGGAGTCGAGAGGAGGTGCTGAAGGTCTGACCTCTCTGGGACTACCCGGAGGCCACAGCATTTCTTTCTTTGTGTGGTGCTTGCCATGCAGGATGGGCCTCCCCGAGGCTCTTTGGGCTGACTGGCTCCTCCACAGGGGCTGCCGGTCTGCGCTGACATCTCCCATCAACAGTGCTCCTCGTGGCCCACAACTGGCACCCCACCAGTGCCCATCCCAGGGGCCACACTGCCCTGGGGCCTGTGTGGTCGGTGGCACTGGGGCTCTCTGTTCCTGTGGACAGGCAGCTGCCGAGCTCAGCCCCACTGAGAGCTCCCCGTGGCACACCCAAAGGAGTGCCCGGCCAAGGGGGCTGAGGCTGGCGAGGGTGCAGGGTGGAGGATGGCGTGTGGTCTGTTCAGAGCTGGGCTCAACCCTCCCTCCTCGCTCTCCTGGGCAGCCTGTGCAGAGGCTGCATGCAGAGGTGTGCTGGGAGCTCAAGGAGCACTGCAGTAGTGAATGGAGAGACACAGAAATCTGTCTGGGATCTCGGGATTTGCTCGGAATGTCTCCAGAGCCAGCTGTGAAGGTGGAGGCAGTGTCCACACTGTGGAGGAGGAGGACCCCAGGGATGACAGGTATGCCTTCTTTCATTATCTGTGCTGTGCTGGGTCGGGGAGGGAGCAGAGATCTTCAGGCAGTGTTTTCAAAAGGCAGCTTTAATCTCCAGTTGATGAGGAAAGTGCCCAGCTGGATCCTTGCCTTCCTCCACTGCTGCCTTTTCTCCATTCCAGAGCTCAGGTGCTGGCTCACCAGCATTACCTGGTTGTGGAAGGTGTTCCCTCTGGTGGCAGTGTCCCCTGCCAAGCAGTCCCCTCAGTGGTGACTTGATGTGCAGGAGGGAGTTGTGGTGATGAGCTGTGTGTCATCACACGCTCTCCAGCAGCGAGCAGCCCCATCTGTCCCTCTGCAGGCACAGCTGCGTGTCCTTCCCTAGGGAAGCAGCCCTGGGGGGGTCTCCCAAGCTGGGCAGCTGAGGTGTGGAGTGTTGTCCACCAGGGGCCATCAGCACCCCAGGAAAAACAACAGGGATGAGGTGAACCCAGCCCTCACTCCTGCTTCCCCTGCCTAAAACTCTAATCCTTCCTGAGCACTGGTTCTCCAGCTGGTGTGGGAAGACTTGGAGAGGCACAGGGGGACAGTGCTGAGGCTGCTGGGCCTTGGGAAGTCCCCTCAGCCCTGGGGTATGGGGACAGGACCTGCTCGACTGTCTGCTCTTTGTGTCAGTTGTAGATGAGAGGCTCTTGTTTCTTGAAGGCAGTGGTTTTCCTGCTCTGGTCCCAAGGCATGTGGGAGCTCTTTGCACTTTCCACATAACCGAGGGAAGAGAGCAGTGACTTAGTTTCTGCTCTCCTGCCATTTCTAGGAAATTGCATGTGGGGAGAGACACACACCTCTTGCACTTGGGACACTGCTCATGATACCTGCCTGCCTGCGTGTCTGTTTTTATTTCCTACCATAGTGGCCAGTTCATCACAGCAAAGCAGGGAAGGGGTCAAGTGACTGGTGTCTGCAGGGATGGAAAACCCTGACAGTGAGACCTGCGGCCAAACCTGTTGCTCCAAGGTGTGCTGAGGAAGTTGGAAAGAGTCTCAGGCTCAAGTGCTGAGGAAGGGAGAGTTGATACTGCAGCCTGATCAAGGTGGGAGGCAAAGGAGATGAAGCCAGACTTCTCCAGCGAAGGATGGGACATTTGCAGAATGGATGGTTTATTTGTAAAATGTCATTTGGAAAGTCTCAAGAGAAGGTAGGCCTGCCAGCCTACTCCCTCTCCAGCCAGGATAACCCTCCTCAACTGTGAAAGCCAAGGCAAGCTGATCCCTGCCCTTCTGCAAGATGCCTTCTGTGCCTCTTGAAAATGCTTTTTTGGTTGTCCTTGTTAAAAAAAAAAAAAGGTTTGCATAATAAAGTCGATTCTGAGGGAAGATCTGTGACTCACATCATTCATGCTGCTCTTCATTCACACCTCAGTGGTTCAGCCTTCTGTGAACTTCCTCACTGAAGCAAGGCATTAATAAATCACGCGGGGAAAATGCACCTACAGAGCACAAAAGGAGCGCAGTGCCTCCAAGCCCAGGATGGTGTAGAGCAGTAGTAGTTGCTTCTCACACCATGGTCTTGTCCCTGTCGATATTTACGAATGCTCTCACAAATACCTTGCTGTATTGTTTTAGGAGCAGGATACATGGAAGGTAAAGCAGAAGGAAACCTGCTTTTTTCCCTGGCTAAAGGCTCCTAAGGGAAGAATTTGGTACCTTTCCACTGACTCTTACGTTTGATCTTCACCAAGCTCCTATTGAAGTATTTCTATGTTAGCACCAAGCTAGTGACATGGGAGACTCTGTGTGTCCCCCTGCCTCCTTGTCCTGCATCTTTGATGCTGCTGCTCTGTGAATTGGTTCACCTTGTTGATCCAGTGGAAGACTGAGCCTGAGGGTGAAGAAGATAAATAGGTTCCTGTGGATCAGCCAGGTGAACTGATTCATCTTCCTCAAGGGAAGCAGCATGATTTTGTGGCTTGGTGGGAAGAGATGGAGTCAACCTACAGCTGTGTGTTGAGCTGCATTGTGGAAACACTGACTCATGGAATGTGTGCATGGGATGTTTGGATCCTGGAAGGATCGTGTTTTGAGTGAGTTTTCTGCTTTCTGGGCAACAGCTTGTTTGCCTCCTGTGCTGCTGCAGGTCCTGGGAGGTGCTTGCCTCCTGTGCCCCATGGAGGTGCAGAATTCCTGCAGAATATGGGAGGAGAGGATCTTGCATCTCTCTTGCTGGCAGGAAGGTGCTGTTTCTGCTCACTCTGACTTCCTGACTCCATGCTCTGTGGGAACACCTGAGGAGTCTGCCAGGCTTTGGGAGCAGAGGAAGGTTTGTGAGGCCTCTGCACCAAAACACAGTAGGGATGAGAATGTGATACCATGTGAGGAGAGGTTGCACAGGCCCCTTTCAGTACCCAAGTCATGACCCCCTGGTCTGTCCCCATGTGTTGGGAATGTTTGCCCTTGTTGACCTGGGAGAAGACACAGTGGTTTCTCTAGGACCGGAACAGAGTCCTTGAAGCCCCCTGAACTTGCATGACCCCTCAGCAGCTGTGAGCAGGGACAGCAGCTCCCAGCAGGCTGCCGTGCAGTGAACTGTGTGCTGTTGAGTCCCTCTTGTGCCTTGGCAGAGCCCTGGCTCTCGGCCCCAGCTCTGCAGGGTCTCGCTCACCTGCTGGGATCTCCCTTGCCCTGCAGCAAAGAGGCAGGAAGGTGAAGTTCGTCAAGGGCAGGAGGCCGAAAACAATTATTTTTGGAGGCTTCTGTCTCTTCTTCAGTTTCCCTGTGTGGCTGCAGCTGCTGTTCCCAATGTCTCTAACATCTCAGCCCTGATGGAAGGGCTCCTGGTGCCATACATCTCTAGGCAGACCCCAAGAGCCCTGTGCCCGTCTGGGTGTGCTCTCCCACAGTGAGCACTCTGCTGTGCCACCTGATTTGTAGCCCTGGGCTTTTGGTGTTGGGAATGCCTGTAGCATCAGGAAGCCAGGTGGGAAAGCCTGGCTGGGCAGAAGGCAGGTGTGGGGTTGTCCTGCTCAGCATGTCTCTGCCTTGTGTGTTGCAGTGTTCTTGGGGGCCAGGAATGCCCACTCGGTCCTGAAACGCTTTCCCAGAGCCAATGGCTTCCTGGAGGAGATCCGTCAGGGCACCATCGAGCGAGAGTGCATGGAGGAGGTCTGCAGCTATGAGGAGGTCAAGGAGGTGTTCGAGAACAAGGAGAAGACGGTGAGTTTGTCCTGCCCTGCTCCCCAGTGGATGTGTGAGGGCTCACATCTCGGCAAGCTGGAGACAGACAATGAAAGCGCAGGGGGAACAGTCTCTCTTGTTCTCTTTGTCCTCTTCTGTCTGCAGGCAGCATGTTGTGGCCTCACTTTCCAGCATGGTTTTCCTACCCAGGCCATTGCTTTGGTTGTGCCAGGACACCCTGCCCACAGCTGCAGGCTGAGCTGGCACTCCCATGGCAGCTGGGAAATCTGTGCTGTTGTCCCTGACTCTCCAGGCTGGGGTTGGTGTGAGCTAAATTTCTCCTAGCTTGGTGTGGGGGCTGTTGGCCACTGCTGAGGGATGTTCCATGATCTTTTGTGTTGGTTCCCACAGTGCCTCAGGTGAAAGTGGTGGGGAAAATCTGAAAAGCTGCCCTTTTTGTGGGCCTAGGGAAGGCAGTGATTATTGCTGGTGGTGGTCAGGGGGTGCTTCTCTCACCTGCAGCACATGATGGTTGTTTCTCTGCTCCCGCCACAGATGGAGTTTTGGAAGGGCTACACCAATTCTGTCTACTCTGTCAAGGACCCTGGGCACAGCACGGAGCGCTCTGACGCCATGTATGTGGTGGTGCCCCTCTTGGGAGTGGCTCTTCTGATAGTCATCGCCCTCTTCATCATCTGGAGGTGCCAGCTTCAAAAGGCCACCCGCCACCGCCCTTCCTACGCCCAGAACCGTTACCTGGCCAGCCGGACGGGGCGCAGCCTGCCCAGGGTCATGGTGTACCGGGAGCGCTCCCAGAGCCAAGGGGAAACCCAGTACCAGCGGGAGGCGAGCAACCGGGGGGCTGGAGATGGCAGAGCTGGCGGCACCCCCCAGCAAGACAACACCCTCTACCCGCCAGAGCACTCCGTCTCCGTCCTCTCCAGACTGTCCAGTGCCACCCCTCCGCCTTCCTATGAGGAGGTGACGGGCCACCCAGAGAGCAGCAGTGGCGAAGAGACCAGTGTCTCCTACAATGACCCACCACCCAAGTACGAAGAGATCGTGGCCACTGCCCCTGCTACGGGCAAATAGCGGGTCTGCCTCCCTCCTGCCTCTTCACACACTCACCCACACACCCTCCCTTCGCCGTGCCTAGGACCCCCTTCCGGTGTCCGTCGGGCCCCCGTCTCACCTGTACAAGCCGGTGCCATCACACAATAGCCTTACCCTCCTAACCAAAAATAGCTGTCCCCAGATGGGGTGTCCCCAGGGCTCTGGGGGTGGCTCTGGAGCCAGCCAGCCATCTCCTGCCCCTCACACTCCACTCACGTAAGTGCTGTAGCAGCCAGAGCAGAGCAGCAGCTTGTTCCTGGCTCAAGGCGGGGGTCTCCTCATGGTGCATTTGATTCCCTCACTTCCCCCTCGAGTAGACATAACATTTCCCATGATTAGAACAGCCTTGCTGCCTCCCTGGGCCGCTGCTCAGCCTCCCCCCATGTCCCCACTGGGCGTTGTTCTCCTGCTTGGGGCTCTGATTAGGAGCTGGGGATGCAGGATTGGTCTGGCAGACTTCTGTCCATCCCCACAGCTGGTGCCCACACTCTGTGTTTGGGGAGATGGTGCTTCCCCTGGGTGGACTTGTTGCCACGTGGGAATGGGGAGCCCGGTCAGTACTCTGGTGGCTGTAGCAATATTTGCTCTCTGGAGATCAGGGAGGAGCAGTCAGGAAGGTGCTCTCCTAGATCTCTTTGGAAAGGGAGAAAGGCTCTTGGTGGTCTTGTACCTGAGGTAAGTGATTTTGGAGTAGCAGAGTCTTCTCTTGATGCTCTCTGCTTTCCCCCTCTGGGGTGCTGGGCAGCTGGAGGTCTGACTGCAGCAGAGATGGCCCTGAAGCAAGCATGGTCCCATGGCTTTAACTGGTGAGGATGCTCCTCACTTCTGGAGTGTTGCCTGCCTGGTGTCTGCTCCAGAGGTGAGATTCTGGTACAGGGAGCCTGTGGACAGGCCAAACTTCCCCTCTCCCTACCCTAAACCTCTCTGCCCTGCCTGACCCCTCTCTAGGGGGTTCTTCTGTCTCCAGAGCAGGTAAAGGGGAATATGGGACCTGACTCTCCTGGACCCTCTGGTGGGCAGAGTGCCTGGTGGCCAGGGCTGTGGTGTGGGGGGCTTGCTGAAAGGGGTGGGAGCCAGGAGACCATGCCTCAACCTGGCCATGCCAGTTGGAAGCAGGACCAAGCCCTGGCTGGGTGATTGTGGAGCCAGGGCAAAGCAGAGCCAGGTGCTTTGCTATGGGACCAGAGTATTCCTTTTTCCTGGGCAGCTGCCTTTGGGATCCAGGCAACGGGGCTGTCTTTTCCCAGTCATGTCTGATGGATTAAAACAGGGGTTGTGCTCACCAACCCCCCAGAGATTCCCAGCACTGCCACCACTTGGTGTTCACCCCAGCACCAGTCTCTCCACCAGCACCAAAAGGCTATTGTCCATCCATGGGTGGCCTGCATCCTGCTCGGTCCCAGCGATGCTCTTGCAGCAGGTGCCCTCAGCCCAGAGCTGAGGCTTGCCCAGCATGGTTGTTCCTGGGACAGGACATGCTGGCACCTTGTCTGTGCCCTCCCCGGCCTTAGCAAATCGAGGTTATGGGGAGACCAGAGCCTGGAAAAGGCCGGAGGGAGACAGCAGGGCGCTCTGCATCCTCTGTCTTTGATGCTCAGTCATTATCCCTGCAGTTTGTATTCTGTAAAACTTGGTATATTTATGTGCAAAAAAAAAAAAAAAGACAAAAACGAAAAAAAAAAAGGTATTTATTAAAAAACCCTCACTGTCTTAACGGCACAGGTTGGCTTCTTCCCACAAAGGGTGTCGTGCTTTAACCTCAGCTGGCAACTCAGCCCCACACATCCACACAGTCCCCCCTCAGTGGGATGGGGGAGAGAATCAGAACAGTAAGTGAGAAAACTCGTGGGTTGGGATAAAGCCAGTTTAATGAGTAAAGCTCTGCATGCAAGGAAAGCAGAACAAGAAATTCAGCACCTCCCATGGGCAGGCAGGTGCTCGGCCACTCCCAGGACATCAGGGCTCCATCACACAAAACTGCGACTTGGAAAGACAAATGACATCACTCCAAACACCTCCCCTTCCTTCTTCCCCAGTACAGGGGGAATGTCTCACTGGGCACAGCTGGATTTCCATCTCATGGCGGTGCTGGGGCTCGGCTCTGTAAGGCGATGGTGGCAGCTGTGGCATGGTAACCCCAACCCCTTCCACCGCGGCCGCAGGATAGTCCCCAGTGAGGATGGGAGCGTCTCCGGAGAGGGAGCGTGTGCTGCTGTGGGGCTGCAAAATGAACCCCACGCGTCCCGCCGGAGCCTTGGACTTCCCTCGGCATCTGGTGCGCCTCTGAGTGAGAGCTGGAAGGTGTCCTGTGAGCCCCTGCAAGTGAGGGGTTTTCCTGAGGTCTTTGGAGGGCATTGAGGTGCACAGGTTGTCCTGCTGTTCCCCTGCGTGCTCCTAAACGCCTTAGATAATCCCCTTTAAATAGCAAGACTAGGGCAGCGGGGGATTTATTTTAAGTCCTTTCAAACCCAGATTTTACGGTCAGGTCTTGGACCCTGTCCCCATTCAGAAGTGTTTAAAACTGTCGTTAATCCCAAACGGATCATTTTATCGCTGCGGAGAGGCCGAGATTAGCTCTGGCACGGCTCGGCACAGCCCCGGGGGCTGCGGGGGCTGCGGGTTTGCCCGCAAACCTCGCGGCGCCGCCTGTGCGGGGGGACGGGCACCTGGTGAAGGTCCCGCGTTTGCTTCTGCCTCTGCCAAGGGCAATTCCACCCCTCCAGCACACGGCTGGGCAGTGCGGGGCCGGGGGGGGACAGAGAGGGGACACGGGGGGACTCGCTGCCCCCGCGGGAGGAGACACCGGCACGAACCGCAGCTCGTCAATTACCGGCTGCGGCTTTAAGTGCGGAGGGGCGGGATGGTTGTCGAGGGACCGGGCTGGTTAACG
>VWZG01010995.1:608555-731282 GCA_013396735.1 Grallaria varia | reverse complement strand
TCGGAGGGCCGGGCTGGTCATCGGAGGGCCGGGCTGGTTACCGGAGGGCGGGTTGGGTGTCGGGGAACGGGCTGGTCACCGGAGGGCCGGGCTGCCCCCGCCGGCACCGCCCCGTCCCGGCAGCGGGCGCGGCTGTTTACAGGTCAGACAAGTTGCGTTGGTCTGCGAAAAAAAGTAAGTCCCCCCCGCCCCGCACTGCCCCCTTTGTACCCCCGCAAAGCCCGTGGGTGCCGCAGCCGGGGCCGGGACTCTGCGAGCAGCGCGTCCCCAGGGACAGGGATGTCCCCCCGGGGCCGGGATGTCTCTCCGGGGCCGGGATGTCCCCCCGGGGCCGGGATGTCTCTCCGGGACAGGGATGTCTCTCTGGGACAGGGATGTCCCCCCGGGGCCGGGATGTCTCTCCGGGGCCGGGATGTCCCCCCGGGAGGGCGCAGGACCCCCCCAGCCGGGTCCCCTCCCGCGTGTCCCGTGTCTCCCGAGCTCCTCATCCTCGGTGGGAATCAGAGCCCGGGGGTGCCCGGAGCCCACCCCGAGCCGGGTGACGACCCCCTTCCCCTCGCGGTGAGCCCCCCTGTGCCGGGACAAGGTGCATCCCCGAGCCGAGGGCACGGCGCTGCTCCCTCCTGCATCCCTCCCGAGAGGCGGAGGGGGTGCGGCGCCAGGCTGGTACCCCCGCCTGCCTTTTTTGGGGGGTCAGGGGCAGAGGGAGGGAGGTTGTGGAGTTTCCTTCCCCGGGGCAGGTTTTCCTGGCTTTCAGGACTTAAACCTACTCGGGCTTAGTGAGCCGGAAATCCCTGTCGCTGCAAATCCAAGGAGAAGTGCCAAGGCAGGGACTGAGCCTCTGCCGGTGAGCGGGGGGCACTTGGCAAGAGCTGGAAAAAGCCCTAAAGAAAGTTAAAGGAGGAAATCCAGCCACTTACGCGTTTTGTTCTTATGGGTTTTGACAGCTAATTTTTTTCCCCTTTTCTTAATAGCTTAGTCTCTCAGAGCCTGCTTCTCACCCCCTCCCATCCCTCTGTTCCTTGGGAGCTGCAGCAGTTTCACAGGTGATAGGAAATGAACCGATCTGCCCTCTCTTGATTTACTGGTATTCATAAATGCTGCTTTCCCAGAGAGCAGGCTGAGAGAGCAGCACAGGGTGTTCACTGCTCTGAAACACCAAAAACGTGAAGGAGAAGCCCCCATGGCTGTGGACCGTGGGGCTGGATGTCATGCAGGTTTCCCTTATGGAGCTGACACCCATTTGGGATCAGCCCAGGAATTACTATCCTGTTCCCGAGTGGGGGGTTCCTGCAAAAATCCGTGTTCTTCGAGATTTTGGGGAGAAGCAGGGGGTGTGTATGTTGTGATACCCGTGGGTTGGTGTCACCCGTGGCAGTGTTGGGGAAGGTGTGGGGCTGCCTGGCTCCCCCACACCGTGTCTGCAGCAGTGCCTCTGGAGCAGACCCGATGCAGGGACAGGGATGTAGTGTCTGCATGGCTGGAAGCAGGAAATCACTGATGCTGGGCAAGTGTCTGCCAGTAATGGAAAGATTTTTAATGACAGAGGAGGAGAGCAGCACAAGGCAAGTGATCACTGGAAATGCTGGTTATTGCAGGTGTGGGGCTGGTTCTGCCACCCTCCTGTATCTCTCTCTCATCCAGCTTCACCCTTTTTGGCTTTGGAGAGGGAAACGTCTCCTTCCTCCAGCTGTTTGGGCTGTGCTGGCGCAGTCACATGGTGGAGATTTTGGCCTAGAAGCAAAGGGGGACCTTTTGTGGTATGGTGAACTCAAAGGGTGATAGCAGGGAGGGTGCAGGGGTGCTGTGCATGCATATGTCACATCTGGAACACCGGGGCAGCCCTGAGGTCAGGCTGGGGTCTGCCAGCCTCACCAGCCCTCACTTGGCTGCAGCATTTTGGGAAAGAATAGTGTGTGCATATGCTGGGAGCCAGCAAGGTGTTTTGGGGGGCTCCTCTCCCAGAAGTGTGCATTGATTGCCCTCTGCTTGCATCACTCAGTGAAAGTGTTGGAACATTGTGGCCCCAGAGCGCTTCTCAATCCCTGGCATTTGGAAAAGGGGAGGCTGAGGCTTGGGGCATTTGTGTGTCCTGAGCAGCTGCAAAGGGCCAGGTAGTGCCCATGTCCTGGTCCTGCTCTTGGCTGCTCCCAGGAGCAGTGAGAACTGGGGAATGTGTCCCTCCTCAGTGCTGGACTCCTTCTGGAAGTGAGCCATGCTGGGGGATCTGTTCCAAGCTGGGGAAGGTGATGTGTGCTTTCCCTTCCCCTCTGGGAGGATGGTTCAGCATCTGACAGCTCTGCTCAGGGCAAAATCCATCCTGCTTAGCTGGTGTGGGTCACCTGAGGAGATGGGTGCTGGATGGTGGGGGGAATGGTGGATGGCCCTGGGGATGCTGCAGTGAACGTGCGTGCAGAGAGTTTACTGCTCAGTTTTTCCTCTGGTAACCTACAAGCTCATCATGAAAATGTGTGCTTTTCTTTTAGAAAGCTTCATTTTTCCTCAAAGGTATGTGAACATGAAAATGTGATCCCAGCCCTCCCAAAATCTTTACTTCTGGATGGAAAACAATTTTTTTTTCACTGGTTTTTAGTGTATACTGAACTGTTCTTCTCCCACATGTGTATGTAGCCCTTTCTTTCCTTGCTATCAATTGAGGCAGTAGGTGCTAAGTTAGCTCCCAGGACACCCACAGTGGCCCTGCAGCCTTGTCCCTACCAGCTGGGCTTCATGAGACACCCTGTTCTCCCAAACAGCTCCTACAGTGCCTGTCTTTTGGGTTGTTTCTGCCTGTATTTTAACTGTCTTACAGCCCTTGTGTTGTCCCTGTGCATGGGCCAGTTTGAAAGGGCTGCCGCTGTTGCCACTTCTGCTCAGATTTCTCTCCCTCTGTGTGTGAAACCCCAGGGTGCTCAGGGCATCTGAGGAAATCGGCAAAGATGTGGCCATTGTGGGGACTGGACCTGAACCGAGTGCGCTGTGACCTGCTCTTCACAGAAGCCATCAATCAAAGGATGCAGGTTCCCAACAGGCTGAAGGTAGCAGAGAGCTGCAGCCCTGTGGACAAGGAGCCACTGACAGAAGATGTCCCTCCTTCCTTTCGGATGCACATCCCTGATAGGATTTCTCTTGCAGGTAAAGCCCTAGTTGTCTGTTTTTGGGGTGACTGGAGGTTAGTGGGGCACTGCAGCATCCTAGGGAGTAGGATCCCTTTATAAAGTCTCCGTCATTTGCTTGTGAGGACAGGGGCACGTAATGTAGTCAGCTTTCTTCAGGAAGGTGGGACAGGACGGTGCAGAGGTGCTTGGGAAGAGGTGGGCAAAGGTGACCAACAGAAGGCAGGAGGGGTCTTAGTCCCAAAAGGTGAGGAGCAAAATGTGGAGGCATCTGCCTCCATGTGTCTTACAGTTCCCTCTTGGCCTCTGGTAGGCTCCCTGCTTTGGGATGCAGGACATTTGACCTTGTCTTTGTAAACCAGCACTGAAACCTTGCTGTCCTGAAGCAATGGGTCTGCCTCTCTGGGCTGGACATCATTTTTGTCTGTCTGATACTAGACACAGGCTTGGCTCACCTAGAGAGGGTGGATCTCTCTTCTCTCTCCTGAGGCCTTTCAGCTTGGCTTAATTCTTCTCTCTCTCTCTCCTTTCTGTAGAAATATCAGATGCCAGTTTGAGGCCAGCCCTGTTGAACCAGCAAAGGAAGGTTCCCTCAGTTGTGGTGCACGTGTCCCCGGACCCCTCTGGGGAGCTCCCTTTCCTGCCCACAGCCAGCAGGTCGAGCGCCCAGAGACGCAAACGATCGGTACTGTACTGACAGAGAGTGGGGCTGCCCCTGGTGGGGAGTGGGAGCAATCCCACCTTTGGGTTTCTCCAGAGGTCTGTCATCACCTCAAGTCAGAATTCATCTTCCAGAGTGCTGCCTCCTCCCAGGAGGTCCTAGGAGTGAGGGTGAAGGGATGGCAGGATCTCCCTCTGTCCCGTAGCCAGTACAAACCTATGTGCTGGGGCATTGATTCAGCCAGATCTCCTGCTGCATTTAGTGAGCAGGAGGTAGGCTGAGGTAGGTGCAGTCCTCCCACAACCTTCTCCTGCTACTCTTGAAGTTCCCTTTCAACCTCTTTTTCTCCTCAGTGAAGTACTAGGTGGAGCTGGTTCATCATTGCAGTGTAAAAGGTTCTGGGGTGAGAGCCAAAAGCAGATTTTAACCTTGTGGGAAACTAATTCAAAGAGAGGTCCCTGGCACAGGCAGGCAGAAGCTTGGTTTGGCTTCTGGAGCTGCTGCTCTGCCTTCTTAAGGACTTTCACCTCCTTGAAATTCAAGAGCTATTCCCAGATGTGTTAGGTGCAGGATTTTTGCTCATGATAGAGTTCAGATCAGCAGGCTCCTTGCTGGTGACCCTGTCTCTGCTCCAAGCATGTCTTTGACCTGCACCAGCATCAGTTCACTGGGTTGGGGCTCATGTGCTCCCACCACTGACTCCTCTCCCCATGATGGTGGGGCCCTGGCCCTGCAGCCGGGCAGGGTTCTGGGGACTCACCTGTGCAGGTCTCTGTGCTTAAGAGGGGTGTGTTTGATTCCAACAGGGTCATCACGGCAGCAGGACACGGCGGGACAGGACCTCAAGTGAGGGTGCCCAGCTGGCCTTGCACAGCCCAGGACAGCCCCAGGAATGGTGAGCATGAGCCCAGAGTCATCTGGGGCGGGTGGGGGTCAGCATCTCCTGGCACTGTGCTGCTTTGGAGGTCTCTGATGTCCCAAGGGGAGAGGGAGGATACAGATTACAGCAAGGCAATGCCTGGCAAGTTCTACTCTCGCATGAGAGGAGCATGGCCTCTGATGTCAAAGAGGTTTGTGCCAGGCAGTGTTGAAGGCAGCTGTGTTGGTCCCCAGGGTGATGAGCTCTCTGCTGAGATGTCCCTTCTCACAGCAGGCTGCTGGTCCTGGCCATGGAGCGAAGGGAACCTCACTGCCCACTCTGCCTTGTCCTGGGCTCTCTGGCTCTGGTGCCTTGCAATGTGCTCTCTTGCTCCAGCCCCAGCGTGGCAGAGTGCTGGGGCCTGCTGGCAGGTGACCACTGGAAATGGGACCTCAGGGCTTACCCAGGTTTCTGCAGGGGTTGATGAAATTTGCAGTGCCCTGTAGACGGGGTGAGCTAAGACCAAACTTACTTGGGAGTGGTAGCACAGTGATAGTGATCCTCTGCTCATGGCCTTGGGCTCCAGAGTCTCTCCAGAGGAGAAATGGACTCTAAGCTAATCCCAGAGCAGAGCCAACTTTCCCACTAGAAGTAAAGGGTTGTCCTGGGTAGCAGGAGAACTGCCTTCTGCATCCCCTGTGAGAGTAACCATGGCTGTCTTTGAAGGACTCAGGCAGCTGCCGCTGAGTCTGGGGGCTGCTGGAGAGGGTTCTCCCACCTGGTGACATTGGGGTCTGGGTGCTGATGGCATCTCCGAGAGGTGCCTGGAGCTGCTGAAGGGATGAAGGGCAGTGCCTAATGCCAGGCTGTGCCCTGTTGCGCAAGGCCAGGGAGTAACAGGAGTGATTCTGTGTGCACCCCAGGCTGGACACGGGCCCCCTGCCCGCTTGCAGTGCCCCGCTCCCCCTCTTCACAGAGGCGGGCAGGATCTACTCCATGCAGAACATCTTCCAGACCATGTACCTCCTGGGCCAGGTGCTCTTCCACCGTGTCCGGGACTCTCTGCAAGGCCCAGTGCCGTCCAGGTGACTTTGGCTTGTCCTGAGCCAGCTCCCTGTCCTTCTGCAAGGACTGACCTTTGCCTTGCTGAGACGTGAGCCAGGCACGAGCTCTGTGAGCTGCAGGCTGCACAGGGCAGGCTGGTCCTGCATGGCCGACTCGGACTCTCCTTCTTACCTGCCCTGTCTGCCAGCTCTGGGTGCCGGGCTTGGGTGCACCCCACTAACCCAGCCAGGCTTGTGTCTCCTGCCGAGCTTAACACCAGTCCCCTGGGCACGCTGAGTGATCTAACACTACCTGTGATACTCCTGGGAGTTCTCTTCACTGCTAAGCAACTACTAATTTTTCTGTATGCCTTGATAGCTTAATGGAGAGCAATGTGTGAAGGGAATCAAAATCCGTCAGAGCCTGACCCAGGCCCTGTCCCTGAGACAGCCTGAAGGCTCCCAGCACCCTCATCTGTATCTTGGTCACTCTTAATTCACCTTTCTATGAACTGGCTTCACCAAGTTACTCATCCCACAGCCAGGGCCCCTGGCCAGGGTGTGCTGTGCCTTTGTGCTCACTGGAGCAGGTGTGCAGTGACCTCAGTCCCTCCAGATGTCCTGGAGTGACGATCTCCACAAACCTCATCTGTGCCAGTGCAGGAAGTTGAGCATGTTTGAAAACATCCTTGCAGCCTTAAGGTGTCCCCACTGCTCCAAGACTGCTCAGAACCTGGAGAAACATCTAAGTACTTCTAATTCTCCTTGAGTAAAGTCTCCAGGCAGAAAGGGAGGAGGGTGAGCATCCATCATTGCATCCATCATCAGTGGCACATCCTGCCTTCCCTCCCCAGCCGGCTTCTGCTTGCCAGTGGTGCAAAGTGATGTCCCTGCTTTTAAACACAGTAGGCTGAGGCTGTCTTCAAACATCTCTTTAATTTCTTAATGAAGTCTGGGCACGCCAACAGATCTGGTTAATGACTACGTAAGCTCTTCTTCCTCCTTCCGTCAGCAGTGGAGGACATTCAGGCCATGGTAGCCTGAGGAACTGCTGTAATGCAGTGGGGTGACTTCCAGGTCTCTCCCCAGGTCTTGGTCTCCCATTGAAACCAGCCACCTTCAAACACCTCTTCTGGGTACTGTGCATCTCTTCAGATGCAGACAATGTCTCTTTGATATGTCAACTTTTTGCCTCTATGCAACAATTAAAAAAAAAAAAAAAAAGACTGTTGGTGCTGACTTGTTTGGCCTCAAATTTTAGTAAAGAAAAGTCTGGTCTCAAACAGAGACTGGAATATTTGCCTGTCAGTGACCTCTTGAAGGGTATGAGTCATCAGAAGGTAATTTCTAGTTTCTATTCTAAAAGGTGTTCACCTGTATCAACTGGGATTTTGAGTCAAAAGCTGCAGGATGTGTCCTTTTTCCATGGTTCTGTGCTAAGGGAAATTGTATTTTCTTTCTTTTGTGACTTTCATTTTACACAGCAGCTGCATTATATGGAGGTATTATCTCACAAATGTATTTTCAGTCAGAGATTCTCTGAATCTCCACATGCTCTTCTGGCTTCTCTTCAGTGAGATCAACATCATGTTGCAAACAGGAATAAACACCCTGTCCTCCCCAGGGTCTCCAAGGAGCAGGGTGAGATGCTTGGTAAGCCCTGTGGGATCAGTGAGTGCCTGTGTGTTACTGATGCACAGGGGAGTTTTGGTTATAGAACAGCTGATTTTGGGCTAGCTTGTGATGACAGGGACAACAGACTGAACATGGCAATTTTGATTTTTCTCACTGTGGATCTACTTTATTTGTTGGCTGAGTGCTGTGGTCCCTGCAGTGAGATGTGTCCCCAGGGAATGCCAGTGCAGCAGCTAATCCCAGTGGTGGCCCCTGTGTTTCCAGGGATGGAAGAAAGTGGTGAACATTTGGGTTGCTTGTTTATGTTGCAGGTAAAGTTTGCTATAAGAGCAAAAAGTGTTAATTCCCTCTGGTTGATGACAGCTTTCCACCAGTGGGATCCTCACCTGCTGCTGTAAATGGGATCATCCCTCCATTTTGGCCCTGTCATATGTATTTAGCTGGCTCCGCAGATGACTCTAAGATCCATCCCTCAGTGAATTCCTGGGACTATAGAGAATGGATGTTTGGTAGATAAGTTTTCTCTCTGTTGGACTTCTAAAGAAATACAAGCGTGTGTTTTCCCTGCCACGGCATGTGCTGTCTGTTTGTTGTGATCACTTTGGGTGCGTGGTGGAGGGCTATAAATACGCATGATGGGGGTTAAGAAGAGATGGGTAGTTGCTGTGCAGGTGCTGTTTGCTTTCTTCTGCTGCTGTATCCAGACAGCACAGCCTGGGCACACACACTCTGCCTGCATGACTTGGCTCCCTGTGCCAGTGTCTGGGTGGGGACAGTCGCACCCCTCGAGCAGTGCTTGTCCACCTGCATCTCTGTTTTCCTTTCCCAGCTCCCAAGAGGCTGGATCGGCCACAGAGAGCACCATGGAGGAGGTCGGGGTGACTGAGGTGGCAGCGATGAGAAAGCAGGTGAGATGGGGGTGAAGGGCAGCAGATGTTTCCTGGGAAGGCCACAGGAAGGTGGGTGAGGAGGCTCCAGGGATCTGTTGCTCAGTCCTGATGCGCTGGTGCTGTCAAGCTGGTCCTGCCAAATGGAGAAGCAGGAGATGGCCTGTGTGTTGACCCATTGAGGGGCTGTAGGGCTGCAGGAGACCCCTGTCTGTGGGCAGGAAGGAGGGCCCAGATACTCTTCTGATAGGAAGGACCTTTTCCAGAAGCATCTGCTGCACACCTGAGGCACTGCTGCCAATTCTCCCCCACAAATGTGGCTTCTGCTCTAGAAAAGGAGGACCTGAAGGAGACAGCAGCTGCCATCCCTCCATCCCATGCTGTCCCATGCTTTTGGGGTGCAGCCAGTGTCCTGTGCTTTGGTGACAGTGGCCCCACTGCTTCCCTTGCAGTTGGTGAGGATCTCGGGGAGGCTCCGTGTGCTGGAGGAGCAGTGTCACGCCTGGCAACAGAAGGAGGCCCTGGTCTACTCCGTGATGATCTCTGCCTGCCTCATCAACACGTGGCTCTGGCTGAGAAGATGACTGCCCCTGCCCAACCTCCTCTGCTCACCCTGGCAGGGTGGCTGAGGGCAGGGAGAGGATCCTTTCCTGTGTACTTGCCAGCAGTAAAGCTACGTGTTTGTTCTTAACTTGACCTGCTTTTTGCACTGCGGGCCCTTGAGGATCTGTGTCCTTTAGACCTTGGTGACAATGAAGGTGCCATCCTTCTCTAGCATCAGAGGGAAGTGCTGAAGCTGGACCTCATGCCCCAGCAGCTGGAGATGGTGCTGGGGGAGGTGGGGTGCAGGGTTTGTGGCCCAGCAGGTGCAGTCCCAGGCTCTGGGTACATCAGCAACCAGCCTGTATGTTCAGTGGGGTCAGTGCTTTTGTAGGAAGCTGCTGTGAAGAGCTGAGGCCTCCTAAGAAACTGATGGCTGACACAGCAGGTGACTATTCTGTGCAAAGCAAGGGGAGACCCTCTGGCCCTTGGGCTATCTGCCAGAGGAGTCACAAACCGAAGGCGTTGGTGTTTGTGGACATGGGGTCCTGTTATAGTTGTAGCATGTGGTGTCACAGCGCAGTCCCCTGCCCACATGCCACCTTGGATAACTCAGCTCTGACCCCATAAAAGTTCTCAGCCAACTGCTGTGGTCTCCTCCTCATCTTCTGTAGAGCGATTGAGTGTTTCTAAACTGTTTCTGGGTTTTCTTTTCTTCCTTGCAAAACTGCTGTTTGGTGGAGGTGGCACTGCCAGGTCTCCTGTGCCCCAGCCCCTGCTGTGGGAGGAATGGAGCTGGAGGAGCCAGGAGCTCCCATCCCTGCAGCTGCTGCTGTGCCACCACCCTCGGCAGCTCCGGTCTAGCTGGAGGCAGTTCAGCAGTGGGTTTGCAGATGTTCAGATCCAGAGTGACTGTGAGAGTGTTGCTGACATCTGGGTTTATCCAGGAGCTTGGCTCTTTCCCAGAGGGATTTACATGGGAAAATCCCCCTGGTGACTCTATGGATTATAAGACCTCATACCAACAGTGACAGCAGCAGACAGACCATGGAAAATCACCCATGTGGGCAGCAGAAGGTATTTTTTAGGTTTCCAGTGTCAGAGGGGAGGATCTCTCCCAGGTCTGCTGCCAAGGTGTAACTTCAGTCATGGTGCAAGAATACGGGTGAGGGAAATTCCTGACCCAGATGCTTTTTAGCTATAAACAAGCTCAGTTCAACATCTTTGTCATTTCTTTCCTTCTGTGGAGTTTAGTAACACTTGGATCTGGGGTGGCTTTCAGGTGCTTTTTGTTGCTTATCCAGCACATCTGCTGGAGTTGTGCCCGCAGGCTCTGGGGGCAGGTTTTAGTAAGGCTTAACAGGACCTGTCTGTGCCACCACTAAGTAATTATAGCTGGACCTACAGGTCATCCAGATGTCCCAATAGCTTATTTACAGACATGGATGCTTGGCTGTTTTCTGCTTGAAACTGCATCAAGCATCTGTGACTGTAAATCTGGCAGCTGGACACTGACTAATAAATAACTGTCCCACAAGTAATTGCAGGTCTGGACCTGTGGCTGATTGCTGAGCTGAACACAGTGCTGGGATTTATTGCACATGAGAGCCAGGATGGAGTGGTGGGCTTGGCATGTGCCGTGCTGTGGCAGGGGGTATGTAAGGGACAGGACCACTGGTGGCTCAGGGATGTGGTCAGGGTCACCAGAGGACCTTACACAACAGGTATATTAAATAAGGGGGCTGCTTCTGTGGGAGTTGTGCCAGGAAATTAGGTAAATTGTTTGTCTGGTTTCTCGTCTTTGAGGGGTGCAAGCGTGCTTTGGAGGAAGCTTGAGTTTGGGTTTTTTTAAGCTGTGTTTTAGGGTGAGAACTGACCCTTTGGGAGGGCACACCACCTTCAAATTATGGCTTGAAGATGTTTGGGGAGGTGGTCAAAATGTATGTGCTCTCATGAGCTAGTTATTGTCAGGTTGTGGAGAGATACAATATGGCTTTTATGTGAGGCATAAATTCTGCTGTAAACCTGGAAACACTGACCACAAGATGCATGTTTTAATAAACTCTGTATGTTCTGGACATGTTTCTTTTACCAGCCGTGGAGTCTGATCCTTGTATCCCAGGGGATGGGAACAATTAATGTTTATTCCCTTGCAGCAGAACAGTGACCTGGTGCTGGATGTCTCAGCCCCAGCTGCCCTGACTGGAGGAGAATCTGGAGGAGAAGAACTTCTGGTTGATGTTGTCCGTGTTGGGGTGTGATGCTTTTATTTCCTTTCTCTCTTCCCTGCCTCCTCCTCCTGGCTTTGTCCCAGGGCAGCACACGTGACAGGGCTGGGTGTCTCCAGGGGTCACTGCCACAAAGACGTGCGCAGCAAATAAAGTGTTTTGAGCAAGATGGTACTCGAAGGGAGCAGCTCCTGGAGTTCCCGTGTCTCTTTTGAAGGCAACTGCGGGCACGGAGCAAAAGGAGAGTTGGAAGGGGGACAGGTGCTGCTGCTGGTGCTCCAGGTGAGCTGTCTGCAGTGCTGGGGTCTGTGGTGTGGCTTCAAGAGCAGGGGGACATGGCCCTTGCTGCTGGGTGCTCACCCAGGAGCCACCCAACGCTGCCAGCAGCCCTGGCTAAGGCAGAGGAATTGTTTCTTCTTTTGGACTCCCTGCTGTCTGGGTGTCCAGTGAGATCAGAACCAGTGAAATTTCAGGCTTTGAAGGGAAAAGAAAAGATAAAGCTTTGATAGCAAAGAGAAAAGAGACTCCCAGTGCTGGTGCTTTCAGATCAGCCCTGCCCAAGGTGCAGGGCTCCATGTGCATGTCGGGGACCACTGCAAGTGGATAGATCCTGGAGGAAGGGCATAAAAATGGACCCCTTCCTTATTGCCTTGGGGATGGAAGGTTTTTGCTAACTAGTTCAGAATAGCTTTTTGAGCAAAATAAGAGGGCGCAAATTGGTGAAAGATACATTTCATGAGCACCTTCAAATTCTGCAGCTCCCTTTGATGAGACTCCAGAGCAGCACTTTTGGTCTGCTCCCTGAGCATGGGAAGAGGTAAGTGGATGTGAGGGTGTAAAAATGTGGCTGCTTCTGCCGGTTTCCCATTGTAGCAATAGCTGTGGCACAGCCTCTGAACAGGGAAATAGTCACCGTCCTTGTTTTTCCCTGGGGCAGAGGGCTGGGAGGGCACCGGGAGCTGGCACAGCCTGCCTGGGAAGTATTCCAGATGCATCCCCTCGTGTGGCAGGATCTGAACTCACCTGGGGTCTGCCGGCTGTGCCTGTGCCGGGGCGGGCAGTGACCCTTCACCAAGGTTTTCTGGGGGCTCGGGACTCACTGGACGCAGAGCTGCTCAGGATGGCTGCGACCTCCAGCCAGGCTCTGCCCTGGGAGTTGTCTGAGGTCCCTCCAGCCACCCAGAAGGTGACGGGTGCGGGGGGAAGGGGACGCGGGGCTGGGAAACGGAGCATCTCCGAGCAGCACACTTCCCTCCTCCCCTTTCATCCCCAGACACAAAGCTGCTGTTAAGTCCTCTGAACTGCTCTGGGCGTCGAGGATGCTCAGGGGATGGGTGTGCTGGAGTGATGGGAGGCGTGCCGGGTGCGTGGGTGCACCCTGCCCGTGCCCACCCCGCTGCCACCGCCGGGGTGCTGCCCGGCCACCTCACCTGCCTCTCTACCTGGGCTTGGTTTTGCAGCCCAACGCTTGTTTTAAAAGCCTGAGCGCTCCCGAGGCAGCTCGGGATGCTCCCGGGGCAGGGATGCTCCCGGGGCAGGGATGCTGCCGGGGCAGGGATGCTCCCGAGGCAGCCCGGGATGCTCCCGGGGACAGGGGTGCTCCCGGGGCAGGGATGCTGCCGGGGCAGGGATGCTCCCGAGGCAGCTCGGGATGCTCCCGGGGCAGGGATGCTCCCGGGGCAGGGATGCTCCCGAGGCAGCCCGGGTTGCTCCCGGGGCAGGGATGCTCCCGAGGCAGCCCGGGATGCTCCCGGGGCGGGGATGCTGCCGGGGCAGGGATGCTCCCGAGGCAGCCCGGGATGCTCCCGGGGGCAGGGATGCTCCCGAGGCAGCCCGGGATGCTCCCGGGGCGGGGATGCTGCCGGGGCAGGGATGCTCCCGAGGCAGCCCGGGATGCTCCCGAGGCAGGCATGCTCCCGGGGCAGGGATGCTCCCCAGCCATCCCCGCTAGCCCGCCGGAGGCGGCAGCACAGTGTGCAAGGCTTCGGGGGTCGCCAGGATCGTAAGTGGAAGTGGTGGCCTCTCGGCAGTGCCCCAGGGAAGTGAGGAAGGGGAGGAGTAGGGAAGGCAAGGCAAGGACTGGGGATACAAAGAAAGGGAGGGATAGACAAGGAAGGGAAGAAAAGGTAAGGGAGGGATGGGGTAGGCAAGGCAGGGGTAGGCAAGGAAGGGGAGAGGAAGCCAAGGCATGGGAGGGGCAGGGGGTAAGGAAAGGAGGAGGAGGAGAAGGAAGAAGGGAAGACAAGGCAAGGAAAAGGATGGGTAGGCAAGGAAAGGGGCAATAAAGGCAAGGCAAGGCAAGGAAGGGCCAGGCAGGACCAGGCAAGTAAAGCCAAGGCATGGGTAGGGGTAGGGAAGGCTAGAGAGGGGAAGGCAGGATAAGGAAAGCAAGGCAAGGGAGGAGTACGCAAGGCTGGCAAGGCAAGGAATTGGAAAAGGATGGGTAGGCAAGGCAAGGGAGGAGGAGGGAATGCAAGGCAAGGGCAGAGTAGGGAATGCAAGGGGCTGGAGGCATAAACAAGGCAAGGCAGGGAAAGGGAGGCGTGGACAAGGCAAGGTAATGAAAGGGGAAGCAAGTCATGGCAAGGCAAGAATGGAATGAAAGGGAAGGCAAGGCAAGGAACGAGAGATGTTCCTCTGGCAATAGATCCGGAGCCTGAATGATGAGGAAAGCATCTTTCATGGGCCATGGGCAGATGTGGGATCTCTCAGGGAGAGCAAAATGCCCTGTAGAATTCCTGCTGCAGCATCAGCCACAACCAGTGGTAGGAAACATGATGCGGGCACATTCCATGGCATTTGACCCCCTCTTCTCATGCTGTTCTCTGTCTCTGTGTCCTGCATGTCTTGTGTCTGTTTTCTGCCTTTTGCAGGTCCCTGTGGTATCCTCACACTGATGATGACAGAGAAGAGTAATGGCCTGCACAGCTCACCAGGCAACCACCACCCCTGCCCACCAGCCCGGATCCGAGCAGAGGGTGACATGGAGGGGACAGGGCTCAGCACCAGGAGGTCAGGCTGGTCCCTGCTTTGCTTGAGGGAGGCAGTGGTGGGGCAGAGGCGGGGAAGGCCAGCTTGGTGTGTCTCCTGAGACCTGTCCTGATGGCACAGTATGGATGTGACCCCCCCTCTTTCCCACTGCAGGACCTGCTCATCCCAGGATGACACCTCCTCAGAGCTGTGGAGCGAAGGTCCCCTGGATGGGAAGGAGCAGACAGCTGCCCCTGCTTTCCAAGGCCGGGGAGCCTTGGCCAGGTACCTGTGTGTGCCACTGCCCTGGGGTGAGCCTGAGCCTTTTGTGCCTGGCTTTCATACTGGGGCCTTGCACGGGGTCGGGATCCCCTCCTGCTGTATGGCATTCCTGGGATGCAGGGGTGAAGGTCTGTGAATGCTGCTCTGTGCCCCGGTGCCCATGCAGGATGTCGTGGTAGGGGATGTCTTCACCCTCACTGGGGCCCCAGGAGAGCTCAGGGGCTCCTGTCCCTTGCAGGCAGTCTCCTGCTGCCCCAGCCACCCACAGACACCTCATAGTCATGTGGACTGTCATCAGGATTGGGGGAGAAGCCATGGAACTCTACCAGGGTGGTCCATCTTGCTCATGTATTCTTGATCCCACATCATCACTACAAGGGGGAAAAATAAATTTGGGACTTGAGATGGAGCTGTAGCCCCCCTGATGTCTCTCAAGGTTTTGCTTTCTCCTTGTTCCATAGACAACTCCTGACTCTGCCTCTCTCCCCTGCCCAGGATAGTCCGGCTGGTGCTGGTGCTGAGGGACTGGGCCAACAAGAGCTTGCACGAGGAGCAGCAAAGACCAGACCCCTTCCTGGAGCGCTTCCAAGGCCCTGAGCTCCTGACAGCGGCTGCAGGTGCTGCTGGGGAAGAAGATGAGGAGACCGAGGAGTTAAACAAAAAGTAGGGTCCCTTTCCAGTGCCCCAGGTGTCCTTGGCTGGAGGTCAGGTGTGAATGGCAGTGGTGATGGCTGGTGGAGATGGATGGGGTTGGGAGAGAGGGAGGTGGGAGGCAATGGTGAGAAGGGTCCTTCCTGCTCTTTCCAGCTCGCCTTGGCAGCCAGCCTGGCTTTTCTGGGCTGTTTTGCTGGCACACAGGACCTGGTGGTCTGTCCCTGTGGAAAAGGCCTGGCCTGCCCCTCCCCTGTGGGGTCTTCTGTCCCCTGGTCCATGCCCTTGGTAGGAAACACACCTTGCATGGCTTGTGACAGGTAGCAGACCTCCCCAGCTTCAGAGCACTTCCACACGAGGGTTGTGTTTGGAGCCAGCCCTGGGTCTGTAACAAGACACTTGTGTGTATGAGGAGCTGCACACAAGCCAAGGGGTGCAGGGTCTCCACTCGGCAGCCACAGCAATCCCACCCAGGAGCCACAAACATGAGGGATTTGCCAGTCTCATTCATCATCTGCAGGACGAAAGGAGATGAAGAGAATGTGTTTGCTGCCTGTGCCCCCTCCAAGAGCAGCTTTGTGAGAAGGCTCTTTCAAATCCAGCCCTTTCATCTCCTCAGCTCACACTCCTGGTGAAAAGCAATAACCTGGCTTTTCTTCTCCTGACTAATTAGAGGGCAAAGCTCACAGGCTGCTCTGGACCCTACCATTATACATGGTAATTAAAACACCAAGGAATAATTGTTTTCTGTAGGAGAAAAATATCTGAGCCTTATATCAGGGTCTTTACTAGTAATGGAAGAAAAAAGATGTTCTGCCCTGGGAGGTTAAGGGGAGTTTGTTAATAACCAGAAGGAGCTGAAGCATGAAAAGGCTGCTCAGTGCCAGCAAGTCCTGGGGAAAGGATGGGAACTTCTGCAGTTTTTTATGTCTTTAGCTCCACAGGTAAGAAGAGCCCCAGATCTGGTGACCCCAAATGTGAGCTGCTGTTCATGGCTGTAGCAGGCTCCACGGCTGCAGACCTTAGTGCAAAGCCTTTGGGAAGAGGCAGGTGATTATTCCCTCTTCCTGGGTTAACCCAGAGCCCTGGTTTTCCAGCCCTGGCCCCACTGTCAGCATAATGTCAGTGACTCTGGGCACCTGTCATGGTGGGCAGCACTGGTGATTTAAAGCTGAAATTACATCATTGACACTTTTATTGAGGTTATTGGTGCTTGTGGGTGCTACAACTGTCCAGGCTTGCTGCAGGTGAGTTGGTGCTTCCCCTGGGGCAGTGCTGTATGTCCTAGGGAGCAGAGTCCCTTTCTCAAATATTTCAGCCACACTTTCTTGCCAAAAAATAAGCACTTCTAATGGGGAGACTGGACCACCTGCTGACATGTGGCTGTATGCCGGACGATTGTGAAGGATCTCTGCTGTTTCCCATGCTCCAGGCACTGTGGGTGCTGCTGAGGAAGGAGACTTTAAGGCAGAGATTTTGCCTTTGAAGCTGTCAGAAGCCATGGGGTGGGCATGGGGAATCTCTTGGTGAGTGGGTTGTTTTTTCCCTATCACTGGAGGGAGTTCTGTGCATTCAAAAGCTGGGAAGACGGGAGGTGGACAGGGTGTTTTGCCCTCCCAGACTGCAGCAGCTAAGCCTATCAGCCCAGCCACAGGGTTTCTCTTCCCTGGCTTCTCCAGTGAGATCTGGCAACTGGAGCACACACATCTTATCTCCAAGTCCCAAGATGAGCAGGATCAAACACTTGGGAGCAGTTCAAAGGCTGGACCCAAGGCTGTGCAGACTGCAGCCTTGGTGATGGCAGCCTCTCCACGCCAGCTGCCCCCTGGGCTGCTGCTCTGGGGCTTGGGCATCCCCTCCTGGTGCTGCCACTGATCTGCAGCACACTTTCCTTCCCGCTTTAATTAATCTTCTCTTAAGATCTGTCTGGCACCAGTCCATAGCTCATCTGAGAGAGGCAATGTCATGTCAGAGAAGTTTTCTGATCACCCTCTCTTGTACATCTGTTCCTGGCTCTGCCACTGGGGTGCTGTGTCATGTGGGCTGTCTGCTTTGCCTTACAGTTTCCTCTTCTGGTACACTATTGAGTTCAGATTTTGGGCTAAAGGAGCTTAAACAGTGCTGGACATTTTTGTTCAGCGCTGCTGGGTTTGGTTTTAGCTTACAGACTGGCACTCAAGCCGCAGCAACGTTTGAGCCAGTGTAGTGCAAAGGATGAAGGAGAAGGCTCAGATGGTTCCTTCCAACCCTGTTTTCTATGTTTAGCCCTTTATTCATACACTGCCAGCTCTGGATTCTCTCTTCTTCCAGGAGGAAGTGGCAGTTCTTTGTGGTGGACCCTGCTGGGGACTGGTACTACTGTTGGCTGGCCGTGATTGCAGTTCCTGTCCTCTATAACTGGTGCCTGCTTGTGGCCAGGTGAGCTGGGGGTCCCTGTCCTCCCCAACCTTCCTGCTCACCTGGTTGTAAAGGCTCAAACAGGATCGGACAACTGACCCTGGTCGTGGTAGGGCTGGTGGGAACTGAAAGGAAAGGGACCTTCCAATATCACTGTGAGTTCTGTGGTGCAAAGGCAGAGCCTCCGTCCTCTGGCCCTGGATGGAAAGGACCACGATTTCAGGGTAAAGCCACAAGGTGCATTTGGAAGGTGGTTTCAAGACGTTGCTTTACCAACATCAAAGGAGGGCAGGTTTTTCAGAGAAGGGAGTTTTAATTTCTAGAAGAGGTGTGGCTAGTGGCTAAGCTCTGTTGCAGAGTTAGGTGCCTCGGAATTAGACTGTATTAGAGACACTATGCAGATTTTTTGGTCCTGAAGCCTGTTTTATGCTCTTCCTCCAGGGCTTGCTTCACTGACCTGCAAAAAACCTACGTTGTCTTGTGGGTGGTGTTGGATTACCTCTCAGATGGTCTCTACGTTGGGGACATGGTGATCCACCTACGCACAGGTACGAACAGGTAACTCACAGCATTCTGGCTTGTGAGTGCTTCCCCTCAATCCCTTGAAAGTGGAGATGGGCTGCAGGGGAGAGGCCTAATAGGCAGTTCCATTAGAGGAAGGATTTTGTCTACCTTGGCACTCACTAGTACGAAGCAGTCTCCAGAGAAAGAATCTAATTAAAAGATCTGAGAAATGGAGTGAGTTTCAGAATGAAAGATTAATCATCCCAGCTTTCAACTTCACCTTTGAGTAATTGTACAAAATTACCTGCATTACTATTAGTATTCGGGCATAGTTGGAAGGTCTGTATCTTGGATTTTGCATCAGTTCAGCTAATGAATTATCTACGTGGAAAAACGGTAGAATTTAATGTTCTCAGGATGTGGCTGTTGGCTGTACGTTTTCTGTTGGAACTGCAATAATTCATGATCTATAACATGGAAACCTTTGTGTCCTCATTTCTTCATGGCAACAGACTAAACCCCTGAGGGAGATCTTTAGGTGGCTTTTGCCAGATGAAGGGCTTTAGTGATAACAAAAGCTTGTAAATTAAATAGTGAACGTGGAGCTGGTAATATTTCAATGGCCCTGTGTATTTATGCATGACATACCATAAAGTGTTGCTCAGGTGCTTGCAAAGTCTTCAGAAGAGTCAAACGTAAGTGAAGATAATCATATCATTTGCTTCTCTTTAGGGTTCTTGGAACAGGGCCTCCTGGTTAAGGACCTGAAGAAGTTACGGGATAACTACATCCACACCCTACAGTTCAAGCTGGATGTTGTCTCTGTGCTGCCCACAGACCTGGCATACTTTGCAGTGGGGTTGCACTGCCCCGAATTACGCTTCAACAGGCTGCTGCACTTCTCACGGATGTTTGAGTTCTTTGATAGGACCGAGACCAGAACCAGCCACCCCAACATCTTCCGCATCAGCAACTTGGTTCTTTACATCCTGGTCATCATCCACTGGAATGCATGCATTTATTATGCCATCTCCGAGGCCATAGGCTTTGGAGAGGACACCTGGGTCTATCCCAATGTCACAGACCCCGAATATGGGCATCTGACCCGGGAGTATGTCTACTGTCTTTACTGGTCTACACTGACTTTGACTACCATTGGAGAGACCCCTCCCCCTGTGCGGGATGAAGAGTATCTCTTTGTGATCTTTGACTTCCTCGTCGGTGTCCTCATCTTTGCCACCATTGTGGGAAATGTGGGATCCATGATATCCAACATGAATGCCACCAGGGCAGAGTTTCAGGCAAAAATTGATGCCATCAAGCACTACATGCAGTTCCGCAAAGTGAGCAAAGACCTGGAAACCAAAGTCATCAAGTGGTTTGACTACCTATGGACCAACCAGAAGGCCGTAGATGAAAGGGAAGTCCTCAAGAATCTCCCTGATAAGCTAAGGGCAGAGATTGCCATCAACGTTCACCTGGAGACACTGAAGAAGGTGAGGATTTTCCAGGACTGTGAGGCAGGACTACTGGTGGAGCTGGTGCTGAAGCTTCACCCTCAGGTGTTCAGCCCAGGGGATTACGTTTGCCGGAAAGGGGACATTGGAAAGGAGATGTACATCATCAAGGAGGGGAAGCTAGCTGTGGTGGCGGATGATGGAACGACACAGTATGCTCTGCTCACTGCAGGAGGCTGCTTTGGTGAGATCAGCATCCTCAACATCAAAGGGAGCAAAATGGGCAACAGGCGCACAGCCAACATCCGTAGCTTGGGCTACTCTGATCTCTTCTGCCTGTCAAAGGAAGATCTTATGGAAGCAGTCACAGAGTATCCTGATGCCAGAAAGGTCTTGGAGGAGCGTGGCCGGGAGATACTGATCAAAGAAGGGCTGCTGGATGAGTCAGCTGAAGAGGAAAGCAGAGAAGAGAAGAGCATGGAGGAGAAGCTGGATAGGGTGGCCTTAAGCCTGGACACACTGCACACCCGCTTTGGCCGGCTCCTGACAGAGTACAATGATGCCCAGATGAAGCTCAAGCAGCGCATCACTGCTCTGGAGTCCAAGATGAGGCAGCAGGAACTGGAGGACTTCTTCTCTGATAGCTCAGACAGTCTGCTTGAGGATGAAGAGGAAACTTCACCTGGTGGAAGGTACTGAGGGGGAGCAGAGGTCAGCTGGATCACATCTGGCCTTGCACTGAAGACAGCGTTTGCTATTTCACAAGGCAGATACTGTGGCTGCCTTGCCAAGGATTTCTCTCAAGTCCTTAGTTTTGCTGCTGCCACTGCCTTGATGGCAGCTCCTGAGATGGCTCCAAACCAGGGGGTTGTCCTGGCTCCTTCTCTGGCCTGTCCCTTTCCTCATTGCCTTGATCTCAGACCTTGGACTTGGATCACTAAAAAGAGAAGAATGGCTAATGCCACAGCTAACATTTCCTTCCAGAAATGTTCTGTCTGGACCTCCTGCAAAAGGTCTGTGCCCATCACACCTCCCTCCTCATGTTTGCCTTAATAGAAGGTGGGACATGAACCATGGAGCGGTACCTGGATGAGAGTGACCAAAACAACAAGCATTTACAAATGCGTTTTGTGTTCAACCTTTATAAGTCACTTGAGGTCATTAGTCCCCACTGAGTGTCTGCGACTGCCCAGTCTGCACCAAGAGACTCTTTACCTTCAAGACACCAAAACTCAGCTAAGACAGGCCGAACTGTGCCTCTTATGTCTGTAAATGAAGAGGCTTGTCTGGGTCACTGTCACTACCCAGGCCATCCCCACCACCCTCTCTGAGGCTGGCCATTGAGCTGTCAGGGCCTGCAGCTGCTGCCTCCTGATGGCTTTCCTTTCCTTTCTGCTGTATTTGGTGCTTTCAGGTGGCACCTGGTACAGGTGGTTTGGTACTCCGAGCACTGCACCTTCCTGGGGATGCTGTTCCCAAGCCTGTGGAGGCTGTGTGAGTCCCACTTGCACTGTGGATGTCTTGGATGAGAAGTGCAATGCAGAGGTACAGTGCCAGTTGTGCTCTGTGCAGGGGGAATACAGAACAGCTCTCCCCTCCATCTGATGACAGCCAGATGTGCCAGGAGGGGTTTGACTGAAATGCCATGTTTTTAAGGAACAAAGCCATGGTGGGAACCAACTGTGCCCATATTGGTTTTGCTGTGGGTAGCCCAGAAGAGAGCACAGAACACATTTATTTTCTTAGGCAGGAGGTTTTCTTGTGCTCAGTGGGAGTTTTGAGGCTTTGCACGGCAGTTGCCTCCTGGAGGAGAAATGAGTGGCAGAGCCACGGGGACACGTGTGAGGGTGGAAATGTGGCACCATTGCTTATGCCATCAAAGCTCTGCCAGGCTGTGCTGCACCCCTGTGAGCAGCCTGACGGGGAGGAGGTCAGTGCAGGAACAGCCCCCCAAAACCTGCAAGCAGCAGCAACCTCAGCACAAGCAGCAGTGCCACTCATGCCTCAGGGTACTGGGCAGTGCTGGGACTGGGGGGTGCAGCCTCTTCTCTTGCTCCTCACCCATGTGTTGGCACATGGGTCCACTGCATCCGTGGGGTGGGCTGGGGCTGGTTTCCAAGCAGGAGGACGTTTAGTGGAGAAAGGAATTCATGTTCTGGGTCAAATCAAGCCAAGATTTTGGCTAAAGTACTGGAATGGCACATGGGGAAGCATCAACCCAGAAAGTGAAAAGCTGAGGTTATTTCCTTTGTCCTTTCTTTTGCCTCTAAAGGAAGACTGCCTCAGTTTCATGTGAAAAATTTCCATTTAAAAATAATGGCCTTACTTTTTCTGATTGGTGGTATAGGAACAGTTACATTACCAAAATTAAAATCTGGGGTAAGATAAAAAGGTTTTTTTGTCATCCCTAAATTAAATCGTACATTTTCTGTGTTTCTTTTTTCCTCCTTTTATTACCAAGATGCTTTTCATTGAAGTCGAGTTGGTTTCAGTTGTGCTTTTCCGTAGCCCTGTCCCCCAGCTCCCCCCTTTCCTGTGAGTTATCGCCCCTGACTTTGCCGCAGGCTCTTTGCAGAGCCCGCCCAGGACCCCCCGTTCCCCCCGCGCTACCTCCGGCCCAGCGCTGCGGGGCGCCGAGGCGGCAGCAGCCGGCAGAGAGCGCTGTGGCCCGCGGAACGGCCGCGGCTGTGCGGGACCCTGCGGGCGTGCGGGACCCTCCGGCTGTGTGGGACCCTCTGGCTGTGCGGGACCCTCCGGCTGTGCAGGACCCTGCGGGCATGCGGGACCCTCCGCTGTGCGGGACCCTGCGGGCATGCGGGACCCTCTGGCTGTGCGGGATCCTCCGGCTGTGCGAGGGAGGGACCGCCGGGCGGGCGGGGGGACCCTCCGTGCGAAACCCTCCATGCGACCGTGGGGACGCTCCGGACGTGCGGGACCCTTCTTGGGGAACACTCTGGGGGTGCGGGACACCCTCCGTGCGGGACCCTCTTGGCGTGCGAGGGAACACGGCGTGCGGGGGAACGCGGCGTGCGGGACCCTCTATGCGGGCGGCGGGAGCCTCCGTGCGGGGGGGGGAACACGGCGTGCGGGACCCTCTATGCGGGCGGCGGGAGCCTCCGTGTGGGCGCGGGGCTCGCAGCCCGTCGGTGCGGGAGCCGAGCCTTTGGCAGCGCGACCCTGAGTGTCGCCCGGTGCCTCTTCCACCACCCGCCCGCTCCGCAGCCGCGCCCCGACCCGCGCCCTGCTCCGTGGGCTTTGCTTCGTTTGCGGGGGGACAGCGGATCCCGCGCTCCTGCCCCGCGTCGGGAGCTGCGGGCAGCTTAGGGCCGGCCGGCTTATTCCCGGGGATGGGGAGGAAAAGGAATCAAACCCCCTCCCTCCCTGCCTCCCCACAGTTTTAATCCGAGATAATAATGCACTCGGGAAATTTTAAGCCTTCAGACAAATGACCCCAGGGGATGGCTTTGTGAATTCCGAGCAGATTCCGCTTGTTTCCTCAAGGCGGCAAGCCAGGAAATCATGGATTGATGAACCGCTTGACGGGCCTGCTAATGAAATTAGCAGCAGCTCCGTGATTTTTTTCAGTGAGCGGGACAGGCAGATGTTGGAGGGAAGCACACAATAGCACAGCTGCACTCGCAGGCTGCCTGAATTCCCGGCAGAGCGGACTCGGGGCTCAGCAGACACAGCCTTGGCTGCTGCCCCTTTTACAGGTGGTTTCATGTGTACCCTTCCCTGCTAAAGCTCTTCTCCTAGAGATGGGAAGCAGAGGGCCACCAAAAGCTGCTCCTCGAGGCTGGCATCCAGGAGGAAATCTCAAGGATGCCCTCTGTAAAGGTCTGCTCAGCACCCCGCAGTGACTTCTCAGTGTGCCACATTGTAGAACTGCTTTGTCCATATATTATTCATTGTTTCCTTCTTTTAGATCTCTCCCCCGTTGCCAAAAATAACCCCCTGCACAATGGAAGCTTTCTCAGCTGTGGGTTGTGAATGGGAGACATCAAATATGGAGCAAATATATTGACTTTCAGAGAGGTCATGCCAGGGGGGAAACAGCCACCCATCCAGTGCCATCGAGAAAGGGATGCCCTCTGACTTCTGCAGCAGAAGTTTTCTGCTGCCAAAAGGTGCATCCTCAGACCTCACCTGCCTCTACCAGAGCTGCAGGAAAAGGGCTGAGATGTTCAGTTGAATCAATCATAAATGTGTTGTGTGATACTGCATTTCCCTCCCCCTCTGAACATCATCAGTTCTAGGAATGAAACAATTGTCCTGGATGATACCCAGAAAAAGCTCTCTCATTGACCTCTGGGAAGAGCAAGTACCCATTTCACAGCTGGGGAAAATGGAGAGAACTTGCCAGGACACAACAGTGATAACTCCTGCCTCCCAGCTGCCTGCTTTTTGTTTTTCTTAAGATGTTCATGAACAGCCCATTTTGGTGGTAGAGAGCAAGCCCCAAAATAACCTCTTCCCAGGCTGTGCACAGCAGGGCTGGATGCTGCAGCATGGAAGACCACTTGGCTTTGTCCGTTCTCCAGATGTAAGTTAGGTCAGCAAGCTGCAAGCAAGGTTTGCGGGAGTTTGGACCAGTGGATTTTGGGATTGCAGAGTGGCTTTCACCAGAGGGTCTGGCATGAAGCCTGAAGCCTCTGAGTCCTGCAGCACAGCAGGCTCAGCCTGGTGAGACCTGCTGTGGTGCCTGCAGTGCTGGGGGAACGATGTGAAGCGCAGGGGCTGTGGGGATGGGTGGCTCCCAGCTCACCAGGATCCCAGATGCCTGTGGTTCTGGGGTGTTGTGTGGCAGGATCATCAGCACAGCTGCTCTTGGTGCTGCTGGCCTTGGTGATGGTGTGCCTCTGTGATAGCTGTTCTCCAGATGGGGCCTGGGTGTCCAGATGAGCCCTCAGCAGCGCAAAGCAGTGGGCAAGCTCTAGTCTTCCTGACCACGTTGTGTCTCTCCTATGGGCTAGCTGGACTGAAGTCTCTTGAAAATCAGGGAAGTTTGGAGGCAAATCCAAGCTCTACAGCTTGGGCCTCTTTGAGAGCTCCCTGGATGGCTTTTCCTCCCCCAGCTCCTGCCTCCTCTGCACCCAGGGGAGCCGAGAACTCCTAGTGGTGCTGGTGCTGCCACCCCAGGAGTGAGGCACTGAATGCAGGGGGCTGGTGTACATGAAATTCCACCTGTTCTCCAGGGGCTGGGATGTGGAGGTGGTGTAGAAAGTGACCAGCCTCCCATGCAGCTGTTTCCTGCTGCGGGAATGGCTTGCTCGTGCTCAATTGGATTCAATAGCTCTGAAATCAAAGCACTGTCTGCTTCTCCTGTGGGTTTGAGTGGGATTCCAAAGAAAAGTTTCCGTGCTCAGGTTGTTCTCATGGTCCATGGATAGCGCTGGATGTGCTGTGTCCTGGGGCTGCTGTCCTGAGAAATGGCTGGAGAGGGCAGCCCCTACCCACCCACACAGGAGCTACTGCCAAGGCAGTTTCATGGTGCTGGGCAAAGTGTGTTTCCTTTGCAGTCCCTGAAGAGCATCTGAGAACCTTTCTGAGGTGTGGTCTGCCCTTTGGAGGGGAAGGTTGGTACTGAGCACCCAGCACACCATACTGACTGGTGGGTGCTCAGTCCCAGTGTTGTCCTGTGCAGCTGAGGCCCTCTATCACCCTGTCTTCACGTGGGGTCTCAGTGCAGTGTGGGAGCTGTATTACCATCCCCATGAGAACGTTTCCCAGCCATGAGGAACAGAATCAAAGTGGATGGATGCACCCCTCTTGTAGGTGGCAGGAGTCTGCAGACCTGCATGTTATGTTATCAGTGTTGTCTGTGAGCTCCCATGCTGACTGTCTGGCTTGCTGCCCTTCTTTCCTCTTCAAAATATCAGGGTGCTGCCTCCTCTTCGGTTAAACAAGCAGAAATTCCCAATCTGAAGTACTTGGATTCCTGAATCCAAGCGTGTGTTGCCATGACAGCAGCTCAGGGTGATGGTGAGCAGGAGGTGAAGCCATCCCAACCATCTCCCTTGGAGGGCTGGATGGAAGATCCTGGATGCCTTCCCAACACGGTTTCTCCCCCGACCTACTGGTTTGGGTCTTCTGAGGGTGAAGGCTCCTTGTCCCATCATGGGGCTCTCCTTGGGGCCCTCCTCAACCCAGAACTGCAGGTGGTCATCTAAGAGAATCTCCTCAGGCTGGTGGTCCACGGGGGAAAGGGTCAAGCTGAGAGGTGGTCAGTAAATCAGCTGGTGCCTGGTGGGGTTTGGGAGAGCTCAGGAAGCTCTTCACATTGCTGGGAGCAGCACAGTTCAGATAAGCTGTGCCAGGGCAGTGCAGGGTGTGGGAGCCACTCAGCCTTGGCAGGGTTGCAGTGGTAGGGTCTGAGCTGAGGCTTGGAGCCAGGAGCCAAGCTTGGGGGAGGTGACATTGCCACAGGACTGGTTGCCTGTGAGCTTGCCGCCTCCTGTGGTGACATCCAACTTAGCTGGTTCCTCCATGCAGTTGGTTTAGGGTGAGAGCCTGCAGAGCCAGGGTCTGCAAGGAGCGATGTTGTAGACTGCAGGTCTTCTTCCCTCTCTTGCTCTGTGACTTTGGTCATACTCATACCTTCCCTGCCCCAAGTGACATGTTTCTGCTGGAACTGTTCCTAAACGTTGCCTTTTGGTCTTGGCCACATGTCACATTATATCGTCTGGACAAGACACTAGAGGGGAAATTAGAGGACTTGGACTTTTCCTGGCTCCAAAAGGGATAAACCTATTACAGAGAGTGAATCCCTTTACCTGCTTGCCTGGATGGATTACCTGTGGTTGTAGCAGGACCTTTGATCTCTGCCAGCACCGTGATCCCTGTTTGTGGTGTGGGATGGGGGCATGGGGGTGATGGTGAAGTGGCCACTGGCCCCCTGGGTGTCTGCCTGGGTGCTTGGATAGGTGGGATGGCCTGCAATAACTTGGGCAGAGCGGGGTGCTCCCTGGGGAAGACAGGGTAGGCTGGAAGAAGTGGAGAAGCAGGAGCCTACAATGCACCTTCAGTCTCCCCTGGAGCTCAGGGGAAGCCTTGATAGCACCAGGCCATGGGTGAAGACCTCCCCAAGAGGAGGGTGCAAACCTTGCTGAGGAGGCTGTGAGGGCAGTTTTGAAGGTAAGAAATTTTGAAGGTACTCTGGCACTTCTCTGTGAAGCTTCTGGAGCACATTCAGAGCAAAAGTCATTTCCTGCAGGTTCCTCCCAGCTTCTGAGTCCTCAGATGGGGATGCTGCACTTGGGTACCCTGTTCCCTTTGTACTCTTGGTCATGGTGTCATTTGCTTGGCGTGTGCGGTCGGAGGGATGGGGACCAAGCTCCCAGGCACAGTTTCTGTCTCTTTTCAGATCCCATGAGGACAGTTGTCAGTAGCTGTGCAAGACAGAGGGGTGGGTAGATGATGGCATGGCTCATGCAGAGCAAGAGAGCAGCAGTTTCTCCCCTCATGGATGACTGTGGGTGCTCTTGAGTCTATTCCCAGCTCTGTCTCTGGCAGAGCACTGTCCACATGCTCTTCACTTGGCTTGTCTCTTGAGACACAAAGGTTTTACTCGTGTTGAGAAGTGAAGATACAGTTGCCACCTTCCCTTCTGGACTGACCAGGCACAGGCAACCCCAGCTCCTGTCTTATCGTGAGCATCTTCCTCATCTATATAGAACCATGGAATGGCCTGGCTTGGAAGGGACCTTAAAGATCATTTAGTTCTAACCCCTTGCCATGTACAGGGGTGCCTTTCACTAGACCAGATTGCTCAGAGCTCCATCCTGCCTGGTCTTGAGCACATCCACAGCTTCTCTGGTGCCAGTGCCTCACCACCCTCCCAGGAAAAATTTCTTCCTAACATCTAATCTAACCCCACTCTTTCAGTTTGAATACATTGCCATGAACTGTGTGTTTCTACTGAGAGAAACCTGGCCATGGCAGAGACCTGAGGCCCCGCTGATGGTCTCCATCTCCACCACTCCCATCCCCATGCTGGTGATAGGCACTGGCTTTGGTTTCAAAAGCCATCCTGTGGCAGGGAGGGCTCAGTGGTGTGCAGAGCAGATGAGCTGGAAGTTGTCTGGATTTGCTGGCCCCAGGCACCCTCTGAGTCCTGTGTGTACCTGAGTCACAAAGACAGCATCTTCTGTGTGTTTGTTTATGGCTTTGCAGATGTGAAGGTCAGAGGGCTCTTCAAGCCGTAACCTTTGAGTCTGCTGTGCCTTCGCTGTGGAAACACATCCCGACTGTGCTTTTCCCCCATTTCAGGATTTTTGTCTGCCTACCATCGGCTGGTCTCGAAAATAAAAGGGGCATGTCCAATAAGGCTTCACATGAAGCTGATGTAATTGGAATCTTGGAGATTGCCCTGGTAAAGAAAAGAACCACGCAAGGGACAGTGCATTGTACAAGGAGAGTTGTTAGAGCAGCTGTTATTTGCTGCAGACAGGTCTGCAGCATCCCAGTCTTACTACCCCCTGCTCTTTTTCCCCGCTCCTCCTCCCTCTTTTCCCCCCTGACTTGGTCTGGATAGTCTTGAATGCCACAGGAATCGATACTTTTAATTAGCTGCCATTTCTCATTTCTGCTCTATTGCTTGGGTAAGCAAATTAAAAGTGAGCCTGTTGTGGTGAAATGTTACCCTGGGTGTGTTGTAAGGACAGGCTGTTTCTTGCCCCTGGGAGGACTAAGATGCTGCCAGACCCAGAAGCAGAGGCTGAGAGAAGTTGCAGGGGGGAGCATGCAAAGGAGATGGAGAAATGCCTGACTTATTTGGGGTGCTGGGGGAAGCTGGGCAAAATGTCCCTGCTTGAAATGAGGGATCTGGGGCTATCCGGATCGCTGCCAGGTGGCCAGACTTCTCTGTATCCCTCCGCCTGGTTTTCATGGTGGGGAAAGACTGGGAAGGTCCAGCTGGCACAGGCATACCAAGGGGTTTTGCGAGGGCTGAGCAGCCCCATGCTGGGGCAGAATTTGGGGGGCTGTCAGGCCCGTGCAAATCTTCAGAATCATACCTGTTACACCTGGCTCCAGAAGTATCCTGGGCAAGGCTGCAGGAGGTGAAGCAAACAGGGAATGGACCCTGCTTGAGGCTGGTGTGGAGCTGAGCTCTTGCTTGTGGGTGGATATGTTGAACTCAGCACTTTCTCAGCCCCACAGCAGCCTTCCAGCCCTGCTCAGAGCCAGGTTATGCTGTGGTCAGATGCAGGTGGGAAGGCCCAGCAGCCACAGGGACATGTCCTCTGCCCCAAAAAGGGATCCTGTTGATCCCCATACACAGGAGCAAAGGGCTTCCTGCTGCTACAGGCACTCAGCGCGGTGTAATACCCTCAGGGGTTTGTATGAACCAGTAACACGCTGCTGTCTGCGTGGGCATGGATGTGTTTTCCTATGGGTAGACTGGTCCTTCACAGAGGTTTAAAGCCTCTCTCTGACCTGAGCTGCTGCTGGAGACGTGGCTCAGCACCCTGATGTGAGCCAGTCCCTGCTGTCCCCTTAGCCTGCCTTTGTGGCAGCATCAGCAGCAGACTGAGATCCAAGCCCTGCGCTTTGCCACCCTTCCTTGGCGTGCCAAGGCCTTTGATGCAAGGCAGGGATGGGCTGCTGAAGGGGCTCTCAGAACTCACACAGCCAGGATGGGCAGCTGTGCCAGGCGGAGGAGGTGGGTTTGTGCCCTGACCCACAAATGTCGTTTGGCAGGGAAAGAGCTGGGAGGTGTTAGCTCTGCCTTTGCCCTGAGAAGGGTCTCTGTGAAAGGGGTGGTGCTGAGCTATCAGGGGATGGCAGCTCCCTGTATCCCATCCCCCCCTAAGAGCTGGGGCAGGACAGAGATGTGTCAATTGAACTGGAGGGTGTTACCTACCAGAAGCCAAATACACCTTCTTATGCCAGCCCCCAAAATGTACTGTTTGCCTAATCAAAAAAATTAACAATATAACAAAAAATGCAGTGAACAGTTGTTTTTATTATTAGTCCAGTTAAAACGCCACCAGCACTGACGGCCTATCGGCTGTGCAATCAATCCCGAACAAATGCCATCAGCAGTGCAGCAGTTAAAGCTGCTGTGCAACTCACAGCCTGTATTTCCCCTGTGCTCTGGCCCTGGGCTCCCCCTGGTGCCTCGGGGTGCAGGCAGTGGGGGCAAGGAGCCCTTTGCCAGGAGCACTGTGCCATTCACCGTGGGGGTTTCCTCTTCCTCTTGGAGCCCACTTGTGGCTGGTTTTATGTATTTTCCAACAGGCCTCATGCTCAGCTCACTCTTCACTGCTCTGTGAGGTCACGTTGCATCTGACTTCACTAAATCTCTTACCTTGCACATCCGTGGGACAGCTCCTGTTTGATGCTTCTGTTACCCTGAGGGGGATTTCACTCAGCTTCCAGGTTTGCATTGCCATCCATGAGATGTGAGGGGTCCCACATCATCTGCACCCACATCTTCAAGGCTTGGGCTCATAGTGCTGCTTCTGCAGCTTATTCTGGGGCCTTGGGTGGTTCAACCTACCTCAACTTTTACATGATTTATCTATGTCACAACTATGAACAACTGTGTGGAGCCATACATCACAGTGAGCCTTCTTTGCTCCCTGGCGCTCCCTTCTCCCTCCTACCTGGTTTTAGTTCACAGGTGGGTCCCCAGGTGGCTGTCCTGAGCAGGTCTTCCTGGGCCACCTTTTGCACCCTCAGTGAACTCATGAATCTGGCTGACATGGCTCGTGCCTGCCTTCCAGCCCCCTCAGTGAAAGGGGAGTGTAAATGATTACCCTTAATGTTATGTGCTGATACAAGCTCTTCTCGGAGCTGGACCTCAGTGATGCTGGCACGTGCACAGTTTTTGGTCTGGGTTCTCCAGCTGTGCTCATGTGCCCTCCTCCAGGGGTTTCACCATGGAGGAGGATACCACCCAGTGACCAGGCTCTCCTGCCAGCTCTGCAATAGACATGCCCTCCTTCAGACAGGGCCTTAGGAGCCCAGCCATCTCCTAATGCTTTCCCCTGCTTGCTCACCTGGGACAGAGGGATTCTTATTCAACCCCCTGTGATCCCTGCATATCTCACCATTATCTGGGGGCTCCTAAATTTGGGACTACCTTGATAATGTCTACTTTGAGATTTCCTGCATCTCCCTGGCAGTAGCATGGATTGTAAGACTTCTCCTGTGCCAAGTTCTGCCTTGTGCTTGTGCTCCCTGGTTTGTGATGGTGCGCTGGCCTTGAAAGGAAAACTCCATTAGGAAAATAGAAAATGTTGAATGTAAAACCTTGAGGCAAACTGTGGTATGACAGATCCTTTGGCTTGTCAGAACCTCTGAGTGATGGGCACCAGTGGGCTGCTGTCTTTAAGTGACCTTTAGAGAAAGACAAATTGAGAGAAAATGTCTCATGAAAAAAAAAACAGAAACCAGCAGCTTATGGAAATCTTTCTACTGCCAAGCAATGGCAAAGGTTCCCTGTAAGCTGGCCTTGGCTTGATTGCTTTCTGTCAGACATGAAGGGCATAGCTTGTGCTTTCTGGGAGAGCCTGGACTGATGGACCTGTTTGCAGGGAGTAGTTGATGTTGCGGCTTTTCCCCTCTCCAGCCTCAGTCTCAGACTGGGGGGACAGTGAGGCTCTGCTGCTGCCAGAGCTCAGGCTGAGGTGTTTCCTGCTCATCAGCACGTATCGTGTTGTTTTCTGAGCCAAGCACCAGCCCATGGAGTTTCTCAGCTGTCACCTCTAAACTCAGCTCTGGCCCGCACTGGGCAGTGCTCTGCTGACCTGCCCAACTGCTGGTGGCACTTCTGTGCACTGACCCCCTGAGCTCACCCTCTTGCTCCAGCCCAGGATATTCTGTATTGATTTCTGCCACGGCAGCTCCTGACTTTGCCCTGCAGCACACTGGGCACACCGTGCCTCACAGGTGCTGCTTGTTCCTGTGCCGTCCTCTCTCCAAGTCCTATGTGCCAGTTGCAACTGGAATACAGGGAATGAGGGCTGGTTGTATCATCTGGAGAGCCCTGAGCTAAGCTTGGCATCTCCAAAGGTCCTGATGGAGCAAACATCAGTGCCTGGGGCCTCCCATCCCCACGGTGCTTCACTGCCTGCTTAAACCCATGCCCTTCCTTCCCAGCCTGTTCTCTCTCTTTGGAGTGGCTTGGCTTTATGCTGTGGAACTTCAAAGAACCAATGAATTGTATTGATGTTGCTAATGTTCTCTGTAAATTCAGAGAAATTACCAGATGAATATTTGATGAGGCTAATTAAGGCTGATTAACTCCCCACCTCTCCTCATCCTTCTGCAGTGCGGATGAGCATTTATGTCCCTAAAACATCCTGTCCCCAAAGGATGCCCCCTGCTCTTCTGGTGGTCATGAACTAGCTGTGGGCCATGTTGGACCAACTTTTCAACCCAACAAGTCAGCCTGAGAAGTCCCTGGAGACAGGGAGCATGGGGCAAGTGTCCGGGCCTCCTTCCTCTGTTCCTATTCCCATTCCACTTTTCTCCTGGAGCCTGTCACAAAGGCACAGATTTCTGTGCTCCTGGTTCTGCACTGGTGAGATCTAAGGTTGTTTCAGCTGCTGGCTGCTGCAGCAGTTGGGTCAGACAATCCCTGGCACTTTTGGGGAATCCTGGAAGGATTTGCCCCGCTGTGGGAGCTGTGCTTGTACAGTAAAGCTGGAGGTTACTTATGACAATGTCAGCGTTTAACACAGTCTGATCTTGGACAGCAGGAGAGGGAAGAGCTGCTGGGACCATTCCAGTGAAGGTGAGATGTGTCTGGGATAGGGAGGCTCATGTCTTGAGGCTGTAGAGCTCTTCCACTCCAGCACACGGCAGCGCTGGAGGTGCCAACAAGCTTACAGTGGGAAGAGTGAAGTAATGAGCTGCTTGATGGCTGATGAGGGAGGAGGAGAGCCTGCGCTTGTGCACGACAGGATCTGGCTCATCTTGCCCGACTCTGCTGATGGAGATGGGGCAAGGAGATATAAGAAGAGGCATCTGGTGAGTGCCTGGCTCCTCCTGGAGCTGCTGGGAGAGCCCATTGCTGTGTAGCCTGCTGAAACCTGTCCCTCTGGGACAGTGACTGAGTGCAGTCACTGTTACCCATCCTGGCTTCAGTTTTCCTGCCCAGGAACTTGTCAGAGAGCACCAAGCAGGGCTTGCATGGGAAGTGCAAGCATGCACATTCAAAATCCACCATCTTGCAAAGAGCATGGGAGAAATTTGAACCACTGATTTTGAAGCCCTGGACCGAGATCTTACACTAGAATATCCAGATACAGAGCATAAACATACTTTTTCCTGATCTTCCCAAGATCACAACAGGACTTCTTGAATAAGGATGTGCCCTTCAGTCTCCCTGTTATTGTCCTTCTTCTATGAAAACAGTTTTCAGCTAAATTGCTGGGACTACAATGTGGAGACATTTTTTACTAAGGGTGTGAATCTTCTTCAGTCTCTTCTGCCACTGGTGGTTGTTTCCTCATCTCTCTCATTCATGGCTGTGGCAGAAGGGCAAAAAATGCTGTTTGCATCAGTGCCTTGCTTGCCCATGCAGGGGCAATGTGGTGGTTCAGGCAGAGAAATGGAGTTTGCAGCTTTTCTGTCTCTGAATTGCTATGGGCCGTGAGATTTAGCCCCAAGATTTCTACTGCACAAGGCCTTTGTGACTCTGCGGTGCTTATTCCTCCTGGGTACCATCCTACAGGGCAGTCCTCAGTGTGAATCCCTAAGTTTTCCCAGAAATCATTGCCATGACCTGTATCCATCTCCAGTGCTGAGAGGGGTGTCAGGTTTGGTGGTTCCCTTGGCCGTATTTTCATGGAGCTGCGTGTTTCCCCTCCAGCCTTTATCAGTGCCCCTGGGAGCAGTCACCTCACAACCCTTGGGGGATTTTCTGAGGTCTCAGTTTCACTCAGAAAGGGTCCTGGTCTTTCTTTTGGCTTTCCAGGTTAGTGCACACTCTGCATAGGTGCCTGCTTAGCTGTGCCTGAAGAGCAGGGCTCTTTACAGCTGGGAACCATCCTTAGGAAAGCTGTGATAGACACGAGGGACACCTGCTGAGGTTCCAGACCTGCCTTCTGTCCAGGATCTGGGTTTCCATTCCCACCCTGCCCACCACACGTAGCTGTGGTGACTATTGATGAGTTTGAGCCCGTGTTAAATGCTCCAAGCCCTGTTCCTCAGCAGAGGGTAAGACAGATTCCAGCTGCCAACCTTCATGACAGATGGATGTCCCAGTGGCTCTGTGTGTCACTCTTGATATGCTCTGTGCACACTAGACATGGGCTTTGGTGATGTCCAGAGGAGGGGCCTCCAGCGTGTTTGGTGCCACAGAAAATCATGAAAATGTGGGCCAGGTGTTTTGTGAGGGTTTCAGCCCTGCCCAGCCCTGGGGAGGAGTGGCTGGGCAATCTGGACATCCACCAGCTGAAACCCTCTGCAAAGCGACTGTCTGCTGCCTAGGGAGGGACTTTATTTCCCTACTCTGAGACAGAAAATTCTTCTCCTTCACCTTGTTCTGCCTGCCACAGCATGGCACGCAGTAAGGATAATGAGTTAACAAGCCAGAGTAAGTGATAGGGCTTTGTTCTTGGCCTCTCTTTTTCCCAGTTCACCTTTAGCGACATGAAAGGTGAAAACAAAACAAGAGCAGCTCTGAAGGCACACCTTCATCCTCTCCCTTTTCTCAGTCTTTTTTTTTCCCTCCTCCTTTTCCTGTTCCTTGCTCTGTCCTGATCCAGCAGCCAGCGTGGAGAGCTGACGCCGCTGACACAGATGCCCTTTTCTCCAAGGGTATGGCTGGTGGTTTGGATTCAGAGGCAGCATTAGGATCGAGGTTCTGACTGATCTCCTCCGATAAGGTGTGTCAAGCAGGAGTTGCAGGGCAGAGGGTCCGACAGCACAGCTCCGGTGGCTGCTGCCTGATTTGTATTTAACTCCCTCCCGGGTGCAGTTGAGGGGATGCTCCAGCCCTGCCAAATGGGGTTTCTTCTTGACAGAAAGCAGCTCTGTCTGCCAGGCTGCTCATCTCCCAGTCCCTGCCCAGCCGCTGTTCAGTTCCCTGCCTGGTGTCCCTCCTCACCAGGGAACGGGAAATGTGGGGAAAGGGGCTGACGTGAGCAGCACATTGTAAACCAGGACAGGTGTACTGCAGTAAATGGAGTGACAGGCAGAAATAAGCACAAAAGAATGAGATGGCTGGATAAGAATGAGGGATCAATAAACCGAAACTAAAGATAGCAAGAGAGATGCACTGAGGGCTGTTGACAGAGAAATAGATGTTGCAGCCAGAAAGATCCTCGAATAAGGGAAACATCAGATGAGAGAGATGAAGCTTAGAGAAGGGTCATTTTAAGTGCACTTCACTGCTGGGCCAGGATTAACCCAGACAATACATGTTTAATGGTTCTTTTTCCCTCTCCTTGTTTGGAACCCTCTGAGTGGTGGGATGGGAGCAGCACCACCAGCCCCAGTCACAACTGCTGGGCTCAGACCTCCTTGTTAGAGTCACATCATTGCATGCTTTGAAATAATCCTTTGTCAGGAACCAGCTTGGCCAGGGAAAGACTGCTTGGAGCCAGGCTGAGTGACTGCTGCTCCTACGGCCTCCTGATCAAATCTATGTGTTCTCTACCCATTTTCCACATTTAAATCAAACTTAGCTGCAACTGAGACCAGCTTNTTTTTTTTTTTTTTTTTGGCCGCTGCCAAATAGAAGGATTGGCTTTTTTGGAAAAGGAAAAAGGTGAGAACAAGCTGCATTGGGGTACTGAGGTACTGGGTGTCCTGGAGGATACAGCCTGACAAAGGGATTTTGGGAGGGGATTTTGGGTAAGGATAACAGCTTCCAGGTGTTGATTCCTGGCAGGTTGACTTGTTGCATTAAGCCTGGATTTGGCTGGGTTGGTTTGTTTTTCACCAACCTAATGACCAGTGAGGTTGTTAGGGAGTTCCTGAGGCATCCTGTAATACCTGTCCTTAAGGGATCCTATATCTCAGGTTCCCAGCACAGCTCTCTGCCTAAAAGCCTGCTAAGTCTGAGAAAGCCTCATACTCTGCCATTGCTTTACTTCTAAAGGGCTGGTCTGAGAAAGAAGCATAAGAGTTCAGCAGTTTCATAGCAGCTGTTAATTTCCTCTTGTTTTATTAATTAGGCAAGCTACTCCCCCTCTCCCTCCTCTCTGGGAATTTGATTAAACCCTGTAAAATCACTGAAGGCCACAGAAATCCACCCTTTCTCTTTATGCCTTTATGGGAGGCAGGGTGGGCATCCCCTTCTGGAGGCTGGGTCGGGGGCATCTTCTCTGGCTCTGCAGGCTCCTTTCTCAGTCATCTTCTCTGCAGCAGAAGTCTCAGAGCCTCCAGCCCTGCAGCCTCCCTGCTGGACAAGTGATCAGCCATGGATGGGGACAAGTGACAGTGCTCTGCAGAGGTGGGATTCACTCCACCGCCCTGCAGCTGGCTGGGAGAGTGAGATATGGTCAAGTGACCATCACTGGTGCTGCTCCAAGAGCACCCGAGTCCCCTGTGACATGGGAGGGGGGAACAGGCCACCCAAACCCTCTGTCATGCCAAAGAAACGTTTGCAGAGATGCCTGGGGGGGGAGGTAAAGGGAGGTGGCTGCGTGGCCTTCAGTGCCAAGGCTCAGAAAGTCTGGGGCAGCCTCCAGTTCCTGTTGTCTATTGGAGACACTGACACGTTCCCAGAACAAGCCAGTGTCACACGATCACTGTCCCTAGAGCCCGGCACCCCAGCTGGCATCTCTGCAAACCTAACAGGGCTGAAAAGCAAGGAGGACTTGGAGGGGTTCATCCGCTCCAAACCCTGACCTGAAAACAGAGAGAACCACAGCCTGAGGGTACTGATTTATCCCAGGATGGCTCAGATGCCACCTCCAGGAAGGTGTCTCTGTTAAGTGGTAAGAGCAGGGGACGCGATGAGCTTTGAGAGGGGGATGAGCCCTGGGTTTCCTGGGAGCTGCCTCCCTCCCCGGCCACCCCTGGTTTACCACAGCACAGCTCTTCCCAAGGGAAGTGTCCATGCTCAGAGCGCTTTGTTCAACAGCCTGGCGGTGATGGAGCCATTTATCAGCCCCAATGCATATTTAATGCTGAGATGGTGAGCAGAGGTGGAGTGGTGTTTGCAGACGGGCGAGCTGGGGAGCTTTGCCATGGCCGCTAACGGTCCTGCATTAATTATGATAGAATAAATAATTCACAGAGCTAATAACAAAGGCTTGTTTTTAACAGCTATGGAAATCCCAGCTTGCTCCTGGAAGGGGGGTGTGAGAAAACAATGTCTGACTCTGATTCTGAATCAAGAGGACAGCACAGCACAGGGGATGTGCTGAGGATGCTGTGCTGGCCAGTGACATCTGGGGGGATCGATATCTCTCGCTGGCCCATCCACAACCCAAGGACACAATGGCTCTTCCCAGCACGTCAGTGTGTATGGAAAGCCTGTGAGGATGAGGGGAGGAGGCATCAGCTTCTCCTGTGGTCCCAGGCCCTTGTTTTCCTGCTGCTCCTGTTGGGGAGCAGGATGGCAGTCAGCTTCTTCCCCAGTGCTCCCTGCACACCCTGCCCAGGCCCTGCACTGGATGTCTCTGCCTCTCAGGGGGTTGCTCTGTAACCCTGCTCCTTGTCCTCCCCTCCAGCCCCTTCTCCCACTCCCACTGCCAAAGACTGGCTAATTCTGCCTCTCCATTTAACCTTGGCAGGCAGGGAGCGTGTGGACCCTGAGCTCTGCGAGGGCATCGATCCCACATGAATCCTGCTCCAGGAGAGGCAGCTCCTGCTCAGCTCCTGCCTGGCAGCTCCGAGGTTTGTCCCGCCTGGATCTCCTCTCTCCTCTCTTCAGGCCCTTCATTCCTCCCTTCCTTCTCCCCATAACTTGCTCTTTTACTTCCTCAAACATAAATATGGATGTTTTCTTGTGCTGCTTTTGTCCTTCAGCTTAAATAGCTTTTTCCCCCCTCCCTGATGTTTGGCCTCCAGAAGTATTTATAGAGGAAAAAAAGTCACATCACTGCCAGTTTGCTTTATCGAGGCCGAGCAAGCTCTGTTCTTTTACACCGTTTTTATACCATGTGTTCTCCATTCCCCAGCTCACTCAGGTGCCCTTCTCTGCTCTTTTTAACCTTCCTGAATGTGGATAGCCTTCTGATGAGTGACTCTGGGCCAGTAATTTCACTTTTCCTGCCTTGGCTTCCCTACCTACAGAGAGGAGACAGTGGTCCCATCCTGTGGCATGGGGTGAGTTAGGTACTATAGGAGGTATAGGACCTTCCTCCTTCCCAGCCTGGGCCCTTTAGGGGGGCTCATTTCAACACCCTGTGAATTTAAATCTCAACAGAAGTATAAACAGAGGAGATATGGGATATCAGCCCTGTCCTGGACCATTGCAGGCAGCTCAGAATGGCTGAGCATCCAGAGCAGGCTCAATGGTGATGTCACCCACACATCACCAAACACATCCTGACAGGAACCTAAACCTGAGGGGAAAAGTCATGACAAAAATGTTTTCCAGGGAAAACAACATCAGCTGGGAACTCGTGTGATGCCACCGCCTGTTGATGCTGTGGGGTTTTCTTGAGGATCTATCCAGTGCCCTAGAGACTGCTGTGAACAGGATTGTAACATCTCCCCTGGACTTGCATTTCTCCCTTCTGGGGTCCCATCACACTCATAGTTTATCAAGGCTTTCCTGGATGAACAGACTCAGATAATTTTCTTCCTTGGACCTTCCCAACGGGTGAGCCTTTGATGAGCAGTCCAAGCAGCTGTTCCTAACCCCATGCTCCTGAGCTGGAGCCCTGCCTGCTGTACTCCTGCTTCCCCCTCCCAGTGGGCTCCAAGCTGTCCTCTGCTGGCTGAGCTGCTCCTGCTGCCTCTTGGCCTCGGACCAGCATCCAGTGCCATCAGCATGAGGTCACAAATGAAAAAATTAGTATGGGTCACAAACCCCTGCACTGCAGGGAGCTCTGCTCGTGCTTCCCCTCCAGACTCGTTCTTCCCATTCCAGGACTCCTTTGGGCTGTTTTTGTGTTCTCCTACTCCCTGCATGTTCCTGCTTTGGACACCACCTCCCATGGAGCACCAGCACTAAGACCAGAGAGATGAGACTGCTTTATTACCTTTGCCTTTCTATTTCAAGACAGTCACCCCATTAACCTGGGAGGATAAACTCCCAAAGTATTTTACCCATTATTCTTTCGTGTCCATGCTGTTGCTCATCCTTTCTTCCCACTCCTGCCTTGCAGCCCCATCTGCTGAGGTGGCACAAGGAACAGAGTGCACCTATAAACAGATAAACAAACAAATATCTTTAGACTGTTCCCACCCAAAACAAGAGATGTTTCAGAGCACAGTCTCAAGCACTGACTCTGTTGACACAGGAGAATGCAGCAGGAGATTTCACCCAGAAAGTGGCTGTTTCCAGAGAGGAACGCAGCACAGCTCAGAAGTGCTTATGTCTGGAGAGTGGCTGTTTACACAGGGGAATAGTGTGCTCACCTTGCTGTTAGAGCACAAAACAAATGTTTGCCCAGGTAAGTGCAGATCCCAAGCTCAGGTTTTGCCTTGGGTGTGTGGCTTTGGAGCACACACACAGGGAGGCACTGTCTGAGCGAGCGTTGCAGGTTAATTGTCCTGCTCTGGATATCTGAAGGCAAACCAGCAGCTCCCAGAGCTGCTCCTGGTCTCTCCCTGGGTACCTGCCATGCCCATGTAGCAGAGTGAAGGACTGGGCTGCTTTCACAACCAAAGCAGGGCTGAGCGAGACAGGACTCAATCTCATTTCTCAAGATTTACAAGCCATAAAGTACACACCGGTGAAAAATTGCTTTTCTTTTATTAGACAAAGTCTCTTTCCCTCTCTTATTCTTGTTCCAAGGGGATTCAGTGAAGAACAGCTCTGATGGATTTCCTCTCTGCTACATTTTAATCAAATGTTTACATTTTCACACCACCAAATTCCTACCATATTTTCCCAAGGCTTTGGGGAAAGTTTTGGGTCTGGCACCTGGGCTAAATCACATGCATGTGTGGGAGGTGGCAGCTCTGTCCTCTTTGTATTCAACAAAGGTAACACAAGGCCACAGGAGTTCTGATAGTTAGGGAACATACATACCCTTTTTCCTGACTGCTGGCACATCCCACGGCAGATCCTGCTCCTGCCATAGCAGAGGGCAGCTCAGGTGGCCAAGAGCTTCTCCCGTGGCACTGATGGGGGGAGGAAAAGAGGAAAGGACTGGAAAGTGGGGTGGTTTGTGGCTCGGGGTGGGCTGGCAGATGTGTGGGTCAAGGACAGGACCCACAGCAGTGGAGCTGTGTCCTGGGGTGATGCTCTACTGCTGCTCATATTGGGAGTGCTGTGACAGGGTGAACAGATTCCCCACTGCATCTGCAGCCATTGCTCAAATTTCAGAGCAAGCATTAGTTTTCAGAGATTAGGTATTAGGGAAAAAAATGGTCTACTGTGAGGAAGTCTTCAAGGCCAGGTTGGACGAGGCTTGGAGCAACCTGGTCTAAGGGAAAGTGTCCCTGCCTATGGGAGCAGGGTTGGAATGACATGGTGTTTAAAGTCCTTTCCAACCCAAGCCATTCTGTGATTCATTCTGTGATTTTAGGCTGTTAGGAGAGGAATCAGACTCAGCTCTTTCCTGTCACGGGAGATAACAGGAACAAAAGGTACCCAGCAGCTCCATGCGAGCTGGGTGGTGTTGCAAGGCAGCCTGGCATCTCCTTGGCCCTAAATGTGGCAATAGCTGAGGGCCTTCGGGAAGCAGCACCTTCCAGGGGCTGAAAGTCCCACTCCACCCAGCCAGAAGCCTCTCTCCTTCATGGGGAGGCACGTGGGTGTTGGCAGGCAGCGGGAGGAGCAGTGCAGAGCTGAGGGGTTCTGCCCCAGCCAGCGGGGTCACTGTGAGTGGGCTTTTGTTGCCACACACATCCCTCGCTGTGGGGATCAGCCCATTGCCAGATGGCAGTGAGGAGGGCTGCTGTTGTGGTTCCCCGTGCTGGAGCTTGTGGGCTGGAGAGGAGGAGGCAAACCAAAATATTTATACCATAAAATGTGCACTTTTTTTTGAGCTGAAGCTTGGGCAGCATCCCAGCCCCTCCATATGGACTTGTAGACATTGCTTACCTGATTTCTTTCTCTCTTGGGGAGAGCACGTTGCGGCTGCTCGGTTGCAGAGGGGGAGGCAGGCAGCTCCCAGGGCATCCATTTGCAGGCACGGAGCCTGCAGTGGCTGTGGCTGCTCTTCCCCTGTGCCCTCCTGCCCCAGTGCCCCTGGCAGGAGCCTGGGATGTCCCTCCTTGCTGTTGGTGCTGGTCTGTAGGAGGTGAGCAGTGACCCATCTCCCCAAGCTCGGGGAGAAGCTCCAGGGTTTTCTGTTGGTGGTTGAGTTCATATTCCCCAGGTCCTTGCCATGAAAGTTCTACCCATGGACAGGTCTGCTGGTCCATGGAAGGACCTGAGGGCTGGTGGGATGGAGGGGAGGACACGTGTGGGGTGCAGGCAGAGCAGGGGGTGTGTGCACCCCAGCACGGGCTCTGCTCAGCAGGACCCGTGTGATGCAGAAAGGGATCAGTGGCTCAGATTGTGGGCAGGGGTTTTGTACACTTTGTGCTGGATGAGGAAAGGACCTTCTCAGGACATGGCCCTCTTCAGCCCTGGGAAGCTGCTGTGTCCTCTTTTCCATGGCTGGGAAAAGGGGCACTGCAGCAGCTGGGCTGGAAATGCAGTGCTGCTAATCAAAGCTGTGGAAACAATGATGTGTGGGTCTGCTGGTTTGTGCCACTGGACAGGACCTGCCCTTGGTATCTGAGCCCTTTGGTGCATCCTGGGTTTGGGCTGCAGCAGGTTGGTGCCATCCTGCCCCTCCTTGGGATTTGGGAAAGATGCTGAACCTCTTTGTGGTGCCTCCTGTGTTATTGAACCTCCCTCCCTCGGCGGCTGGCTCAGAGCTGGCCCTCTCTGATGGCAGTGGCTCGTCCCTAAGCAGCCCTGGAAGCTCAGGCAGGAGGCTGAGGCTGTCCCCTTCCCACGGAGCAGCAGCCAGTGCGGGGGGGCTCATTTTGTGATTACGCTGCGGAACGGTGGCCTTAAATCTTCCAACCTGTCCGCTGGAGATGGTCCCTCTCATCCTCTCTCTGACAAGATTTAAGATGGTCACGGATAACTGGCTTTCATTATCGCTGTGCTCATAAATCCTTCTGTTATCCCCTTGTGGGTGGGCTCCTGCCATCACCCACACAGTGGCCTCCCTCCGGCTCCAGCACTGGGTGACCTCCCCCTGCTCCTTGTTCTGTGGTCCCAGCACATCCCCCCTGCCCCCACTTCCCTGTGCTATTAACTATTGGGTACTTGATACCTTGCCCTCCTCCCCAACCCTCTTGTCCTGCAACAGGGTCAGACTCTCTAGGGCTGCCTGGGCAATTTTTCCTGTAGTTATTCATATGGTTTTCCATTGTTCCTCCGCTCTTGCATCTAATGTCCAGCGCCAAATAATTCCCTAGTCTCAGCTCCCATCCTGCTGTTTAGCCAGGCAGGGCGTGATTCAGCCCTTCATCACACGGTGAGGTTTTGAATGACATCTGCTACTTTTTTTTATTGCCAACTCACTTTTGATATGTTTTTGGCTCTGGCTGCCCAGTGATATTGATTAGGCTTTTTATGGAGTGAGTGCTCTTTCTGTCTTTAGTTCTCATGCAAGACACATTTCTGTGGTACAAGAGCTACACCATTAAAACAAAGAAAGGAATAGAGAGAGAGAGAAAAAGAAAGAGAGAAAACAGAGAAGAGAAAGAAAGAAAAAGAAAAGGAAGGAAGGACCTTCACATAAACCAGACCTTATGTCCTGCTCTTCTAATTGCCTGTGAGGAGGAATAGCAAATAAAAATTCTTCAAGGCTTCTTATATAATTTTTAAGAGCATTGCTTTTTGCACACCTCTGGCCCTAAACACAGGCTGATAAAGGTTTCTTTAGGGTATATAGAGAAGACTGTAATGGTTTCATCATCCCTTGAGAGCATGGTAACCAGATTTAAGAGAGGGGGTGAAGGAGGCATTGAAAGGGTCAAATTGAAAGACAACACAGTGGAAAAACGCAGCAAATACCCACAGCATCATGCTGGCAGCCAGGGGTCGACTGGCACTCACTGATAACTGCAGACCACAGGGGGACCCCAAAGCTTGGGGGTCACTGGGGGAGGAGGTGAGGTGAAACAGCCACAAATCAAGGAGAAGGGTTTCAAAGAGAGCCCAGAGGGGAAAATGCAGAGAGCTATGACTGATATTTGGGATAGTGCCCTGGGAGCAAGGCCAGCCCTGGCAGAAAGTGTGGGGCCGCAGGTACCCAAAACGCAGCTGAGGATGGGAGCCAGTGAAGGGAAGAGCTGCTGAGCATCAGACCCAGTGCATCCAGCTGAGGAAATCCCAGGAGCTGTAGTGGTGCAGACCCCTCTCCCTGGCCTCGGTGGGCAATGCAGTCTGATCCACTTGGCTCACATCCACTCCTGCCAAAGCATTTGCATTTGGGGGATGGAGATCTGCAAGCCAGATTCAGGTTGGCCTGAGGAGCTCTCTGTGGTGGCCAAAGAGCCACAGGAGATGGAGCTGGGCTTGTTCACCATCTGTCTGAGCTCGTGGCAGGGCTGTGACACCAGCACCACAGGGAGCTGATCTCTGTGCCTGTGCTGGGGCAGCGGGGCTGAGTCCCTGGGTGTGGTGTCCCAGCCCCATCAGCTGTGCCAGACCACGAGGCAGCAGGGAGGACCTGTCCCACCACCTGCAGCACAGGTGGAGGCAGCACCATCTGCCTCTGCTGCTCTCCCTGGCCATTGCCAGCTGAGCAGGGGGTTGGTTGGGATGCCAGGCTGAAAACGGAGAGGAGTCCTGCACTCTGTGGGTGCCAGTTTGGAAGAAAAGCACTGATCCTGGGCCAGTTTTCCAGTCCATTTGGTTTCTCTGTGGCTTGATGGGGACATTAAATGGCAGGCATCATGTGCCAAGCTTGAGCATCTCATTCCTGTGTGAAGGGCCAGTGATGAGCAGTTCTCAGGCATGGACAGTGATAACCATTAGCAGAGCTGACTGTAGTTGTAGAGAGGAGCCTACCTGCAGTGAAAACCAGTGTTCCCCGCAGGAACTCACAGTCCAGTTCTTCCCCAGCCCTGGCCTGGGTTGTTTGGGCTTGAGACAGAGGCTTTGATTTATGGACTGCAGCAGCTGGGTGAGAAAATGGTACTGCAGACAGACTCTGCCTTGCTGAGCTCCAGGCAGGCCATCACCTTTGGCTGCACATCCCCGGGGTGATGGTGAGTATCCCAGGGACAGCAGAGCAAGGACTGCAAATCTCTGGTCTGCACCACTCCAGCCCCAGGATGTCTCTGCTCTCAGCAAATGAACTTTAAACAAGGTGTGGTTTTTCCCCTACGCTTGCCTATTCATTGACTAGATTTCAAATACCATCACTGCAGGTCTTATGCAGAGTCTCCTGAGTTAATCTCACAAACAAAATCATAGAGGAAGCCTTGTTTCTGCAAGGCTGTGCCTTACATTTGTTAGAAGGTGAGTGGCAGCCGCTGTCACCGAGTAATCGTTCTCATTAACTCATCTTTGTACCTTTCTTTTGCCTGATGAAACCTCTCTCCAAAACACAGCCTTGAGGGCTGCTCAAAAACAAAGCAGACGAACAAGGAGAGACAGAACCAGAGAGGCTTGAAATTCATCCACCTCCTCATCCCACCGAGACAATTTAGAGGGGGAACAGGCCTCAGCTCCTGGTCATTGCTGGGTCCACGAGGACAGGCTGTGCCAGTTGCATGGCTGAGGTCATGGTTTTCCCCATCCCTTCATCCTTCCACATGGTGCTGGTGACTCCAGCAGGGTACCCGTGCTGATCTGCTTCCAGCCCCCAGAGAAAAACTGCCCACATCACCTGGAGCTGCTTTTCAAAGAAAACTCTTGTAAATAAATTAATTTTCAGGATATGCTCTTTCGTGATTTTTTTTTTTTTTTGCAATCCCAGAACCCAAAACAACTGGAAGGGCACTTTTAGACTCTGGTCCCAGCTCTGGGTCAGCAGTCCTGCCTCTGATCCTGGTGTCAGTGGCATAAATTATGTGGGATCCCAAGACCCACTGACTCCTTCTGCAGACTACAGAGACCAGTTGCTTAGCCATATTTAGAGATGCCACCAAAAGAGTAACCATGGGAAAATTTGACTTTAAGTCAAGGGTTTCAAGTTCGCACCTCAAACTTAGTTTCTAAATCCAGGTCTTGGTATCCTCGCTGTGGCACTGGGGTCTCTTCGGCACCTGGAGCTCTCTCAAGCTGGCTGGAATCTCTCCTTGTGTCTGCATAATAGCCCTTCTTTGCCTCCTGCCACCCCCAAACCCTGCATTGAGCTCCTCCAGCTTCAGCATTCCAAGGAGGGAATTGCATGTGGTCTGCTTCTATGTCTGCCCTCAAATAGAGAAATACTCAAAGATGCAGAGGGAGATGGGGCAGGAAGGAGCAGTCCTTCCTCTGAGCAAGGCTCCAGGGGCCATGAGCAGAAGGTAACAGAGGCACCACGGTGGGCAGGGAGGGTGAGGCCAGTGATAGAGTGAAGGAGCTGTTTCTGGCTGTGAGCCGGTGATGCAGCCCTCAAGGCTGAAGGAGATATGGTCATGTAAGAGTGATGGAGTGAGCAAAGGGATGTGTTAGAGGGATCCCCATGAGGTGTGTGGGGATGGTGGTGTCACAGAAGTTGTGAGCTGTCGCTGGCTGTGCCCCTCTTCCTGTCCTCAGCCTTTCAGAGGAGTGGGATCCCTGGAAGCCCATCATGAGATGAAGAGTTCTCTGCCTCCTCCTGCTCTTCCCACAGGATATCTCTGGGACACCGACCAGTTCTGGCTTTTATTTGACCAATGGCCTCCTGCTGACAAGGAGCATACGGCCACGGAGGGAGCAGAGGGAGAAGCCATAGATTATTCTTAATTGACTAGAACAGACGAGGCTGACCTTCAGAGAACAAAGCCATGAATCTTCACACAGTGGGATGAGTTCCATGCTGGCTTTAAAGCTCCACAAATACTCTTCTGCTCATGCAAGAGAAGAAGAAGGGCCAGGAGGATCCGCTGGGCAAAGCCCTGATTTACAGGTGTCTCCCAGTCACAAGTCATATGCATACATGACCTTTGAGGTGTGTTCTCTCTTGCAAGCTGTTCACAGCTAGTGGATAAGAGGGAAAGCAGACAGATAGACATGGAACAGCAATAGATGGAGGGACACAGCCTTCACCAGTGTTTTCTATGGTCTTCTCTGGAGAAAGGAATGAGGAACATTGTTAAAGAGCTCTATAGGAACCTGTTCTTTTTCCTGTTGGTGTTGGTGCTTTTATGATTCAGCTTCAGCGAAGGTAATCCACCTTCCAAAAAAGGCATGAGAAGTTGAATAGGAAGGTTTGTGAAGCTTTGAGTTGTTGAGGGGAAAGCATCCTACAAGCTTTGCAGTGCTCCATCAGTGACGCAGCAGGACCAGTTGTGCTGGAGGTAAGTGCCACCTCCAGAGTGACCTGAAGGATCCCGAATCTCTTGCTGCCTTTGAAAGACGGCATTATGCTCCTGCCAGGACAGAGGGAGTGGGCACAACATCTGCCATCCCCTTTGCTCAATCAAACCTCACCCTTGATGTGGCTGGGAGTGGCGGGCAAAGCTGCCTGTCACTGGGGAGCCAGGGCTCGAGAAGTCAAATGTGATGATAGGGTGTTTCTGTGTGGTTTTCTGCGTGGTTTTCACTTCTGCAGTGCCAGGAGTCACCAAGCATACATTGCTGATTGGGGAGGGTTCCTACCAGGTTCTTGGTCACTCTGAATCAGTAGGGCTGTGTACTAACTGCAGCCTGGCCCCTCCTTCAGAGTCTTGATTGTGCTCAGTACCAGCTAAGAACCAAGAGAAGTAGACACAAATAAAAAAGGGAAGACAAAAACCAACAAACCAAAAGCTTTCCTGTCTGAGGGCAGCTCTGTGATTATCAGCCAGTGTCTTTGTGGACAAAGCTAGAAGCACAGACAGAGTTTGTTTGACTAGCTCAGCATTTCCAGTGAAGAGCCAGGGTGTTTGTATCTCTTAGGACCTGGGAAAGGCATGCCTGGGACCTGGGCATCTCACAGGACTGACAGGGCAGAACAGTGAGTGGAAAGGGGGGACAGTGTGTTGACAAGGGACAAACCAGTACCTTGGCTGCAGTTTGAGCATGATAGCCTCTCCAGGAGCTGTGTGTACATGCGACTTCCTCACTCCTCTACTGCTGTGTCTTGATGTTCATCTCTCTTCTCTGCTGTTCCTTGGGGCGGGATCAGAGTCCATGGAATAAGAGAGAGAACCTCTGGCTGCACTGCTTGGTGTCAGTGCCCTGACAAAACATCTCCTGAGGAGGGAAGGCAAAGTTTCCAGAGCACTGCTGGCTTTGCTCATAGGCAGGACAAGTTTCTGCCTGGCAGCATCATCGTTTGCCATTTGCAGTGGAATGTGGAGGGAGATGAGATGGAGAGTGACAGGTCGACCCTCTGGGTGGTAAGTATCTGCACAAAGAAGGCACCAGGAGAGAGCCAAGGAAACCTTGGGGCTATCTCCAATGATGGAGAGTCTTCTTATGGCAGGAGATCCCCTCCCAACTCTCTCTTAGTCCAACCTTGGGCTGCTCCACAAGCTGCCTCAAGACACAAGTGGAAAGGTTAGGGGGTGATTTTAATGGCCACTGAAGCTGCGTTTCAGCTGATGTGCCCTGATGTCCCCTGTGGATTGCCTGCTCACTCCTGTATTTCCAATGAGCCCATTTCCACATTGGTGTCCAAAGCTACCCTATTTGCCCTACCCTGCACAGCCCTTTTCCATTATTTTTGCTACAGTAGGCTCCTTTCTGGGCTCCCTTCCTGCCCTTCCAAGTCCCATCTTGAGCAGATCCTCCTCCCTTGCTCAGTATTCTTCACAGACTGTCCCATCCTGATCTGGGCTGACGTGATTCCAGCCGCTGGTACCCCAACACCCCTCCCTCCCTGAGCAGAGGGGCTCATGCTAGTGATGGATGTCTCTGAAGCATCTGATCATGTGAACACAGGAATGTCAGAGTGTCGTTCCATTCACTGAGGCAAGGTGGGCTTTGAGCATGACTGATTCAACTACTCAGTCCCACTGAGTGCATGGGCTCAGGTTGTGCATCAAAGAGGCTAATTAAAAGCCAGAGCCTTTGACACAGGGTGGTGGGACAGAGCAAGGTGGGACAGAACGTGACTCCCACGGGCACTGTTATAGTGTTACACAGCCTTTTCCTGGCTGGATGACATGGTCCTTGCATTATGAAACATCTGGTGTAACAGCTGGGCAGAGGACAGTGACCATGGAAGACAAGTCAGCTGGCAGTGCAGAGATCAGAGAAAGCAATTTTGCAGGGAGGTGAGTGAAAGGATCAGTCCCTTCTAGGGATAAAACCTGGATCCTGGGCTTCCAGCTCCATGCAGATATAGGTACCTGAGCTGCTGGGACTGCCTGTATAGGTACCTTTCTATCATACAGTCTTTTTATTCTGATCCTCCAATTCCTAGTGCTCAGAGGGACTGCTGGCCCCAGGCAGGCAGGGCTGCAGAGGCTTCTGGCATATGGACTCACACTCAGGCACTAACTGGCTCTTTTGTCCTCCTGTCACATCTCTCTTAGGTCCTGCTCATGCTGCCAGGCACAGCTCTGATTAAATGTTGCTGTACCTGGAATAAAAAAAGCACCTGCAAATCACCTCAGCGGTGTTGGGTTCCCAGGATGGGCAGCTCCAGGGGCTGCAGCCAAGGTGGGAGCAGGCTTGGACCCATCTGCTGGAGCTGCTGTGCCTCAGACAGGTAGAGAGCAGCTCTGTGGGGTTTGCTTTCCATGCGTGTCTTGGGGATGTGACACCACCCACGCATGCTCAGCTACAGCCTGCAAGTGGGATGAGCAAAAGGCACCTTCTCCAAAGGCACTGGAGCAGCGGTGGGAGCAGCGGTTGGGAGCACCGTGAGGATGGATGGGAACCAAGAGTGGCAGGTGCCGAGAGCTCTCCCAGGGAGTGGAATGATGAGATCCATCTGAGAAACTTGAACCCTGCTGCTCTGTTTGGACATCGTTCCGGATCTTGCCGATGCTCAAATCCTGGGCTTAATCTTCCTTGTCAGCACGCTTTTGAAATCCAGCTCCGCGTCACCAGGCCCCCTTTTCCATCATCCCTGCTGTGTGGCACATTGAATTGTGCACAGAGGATGATCACAAGCCCCTTAATGAGAAGGGAGAGTGTCATCTTAAACAGGCATGTCCAAGAGAAATGAGTCTTGGGTCCTTCTGTAGATTATTCCCCTTCCAGCGGTTTCAACAGTGGCTGGTGCTTATGTATTTTCCCCCCAGGCTTTCCACAGGTTTATACACACTTTGCATTATAAATATGAATTAAATTGAAGAATTCTGGGTTAAATCCTCCAAGTGGTTGTTATTTTACTTCTTCCACATGGAATTTCTGGAGGAATGCAGTACTTAGCACACATCTAAATTATGACAAAATGCAGGAAACATTATAATCTTTTCTACCTCTATTTCATTAACCTCTTTGCTCTCTGAAGGACTGGCAACCTCATAAGAGATCACATTTTCCTAGTACAGGGTACTGTTGTCATGCCTGTCAGGAAGTCAGAGACTGACTGCCACTACTTTTAATACCTTAAATATTATTATTGCAGTTGTTATTATTATTGCCATCATCATAGTTGTTATTATTATTATTATTGGGCCTGGCCACCTTTTAATTAATTTTTTCCACTTTTAATTGGCGCTTTCCACTGAAGGCAACTAACCACAGCTGCTGTGCCCTGGTGAACTTTGGGAGTTAAAAGAAAAATACTTGACAAACCAAGCTATTCCAGGAGCAGCAGAACGTGTGCAGCCCACTGACTCCCACAGCCCTTGTGCCATGGGGGTTCTCCAGGGTCTGCAAGGAGTCTGTGCCCAGGCTCTGAGGTTGCTCTGAGGTTGCTCTGAGGTGGGAAAGAGCAAAGTTTGGTCTCTCCTACTTCTGCCCACTGCTCTGTGTTCATCACACACGTGGGATGGCTCTGCTGCCACCTCTCCCAGGGGTTCACCCACACACAGCTTGGCACATCCTCTCCGAGACAGAGGAAAGGATGGAGGAACAGAGGGAGGTGAGAGGAGGGGATGTTGAGAAGTTTTCCCATCTGGAAAATTATTTCAAAGCTAAAAAACGGAAAACTAAAATCCCTGCTCTGGGAAACCCCTTGGAGGATATCAGAAACTCAGGCTGAGAGGTTTCTTTGGATCCCGCGGAATTTAACACAGATTTGTCATCTAGCTGTCAAACCTACTAGAAATGTCTCACTCTCTATTAATAGTTTCATAGATTTTAGACATTTTCCAGCTGAAAAGACCATTCTGGTCATTTCTTCTTGCATAAAATGGGCTCTTCCTGTATTAAGCCCATCCAGCCTGGCCAAACAGAAGCTTACCTCTCCAAAGGATCTCCACTGAGATTTAACACTTCCAGGCACAGAGAATCCATCACGCACTTGATGAATTCTTGCAGAGGCTAATTGCTCTCACAATTAACTGTGTCTTTCTGCACTTCACAAGCCTTCCTGCTGCCACCTTTGATCCTGCAGGCAGGGATTCAGTCGGGTTAAAGAGCTCTTAATCACGAGGTTCCCCATCTGGGGACTCAGCTCCTTTCAGCAGCTTTTATCCTGTGGTCTGCTGACCCTGGAGAGTCTCCTCCAAGGGTGCAGCCAGGAGCAGCTGGAGTGTCAGAAAGCTTCAATCAACTGCACACGGGTCGCCACCAAAAAATAGCAGAGGCTCTCTGAAGGGAAAGAGCAGGAACTGTTGCTTTGTGGGTCTCTGGAGAGCCAGAAAGGGGATGCCGTGGTGGCGGTGGCTGCGCCCGTGTGCGGGAGCGGTGGGGAGCTGCTGCTGGAGGTGACACAGTGCTGGAGTGCCCCTCCTTTGCTGTTTTCCAGAGGAGCCGATGCAGCGCGTTGTGCCCAAGCTCATAATTAAGAGCCGATAAAACCTTCCCCTGGCTGCCACGGCTTCTCCATGGGGCTTGTTACAGCTGCATCCCAAGAAGCTGATTTAGAAGCGTTATTGGGACTGGGACGTTTTTATGAGGTGCTGTTTTCACACTCCACTGCTTGGAAAGCCCAGGCTGCCTTAATTAAAGACCTGGAGGGGCACAGCTACAGCTACTGGGCTAACCAAAGATACCTCTGCAGCATCCGTGATCTGGCTACCAAAGTGAGATGAATGCTGGTCCAGGACCCCCTGTGTGCCCAGCTCTGCCCTGAGGGGCCCAAGGACATGGCTGGTGCCTGCAGAGGGGAAGAAGAACACATTTGTTGTGCAGGGTTATTTTTCAGGCTTTGGCTTCCCAAAGCCCCTGGAGTGTTGTGCTGGTTCTCCCTGGGGATAATCTGTCATGAGACAAATCTCTCTCTTGCACTGGCCTGTATTGCAGAGCAAATGTCCTTGGAGACTGAGTAGTTTGGGTGTATGACTCCATCAAAAGTGAGACCCAATAGTAAATGAAAGCAGTATGGGCAGGAGTGGAATTGCTCAACCTTTTGATTTGATGTAGCAGCTGTATTTTCTCCAAATTAAAACATATTCCACTATCTGCCATACCTCTATCTGTTCTTCCATAAAAAATTCATAAAAATCTAGGCATGGCATATCCTTAATACACGTTAACTAAATCTTTTAATTTAGTTAAATTTCCTGAGACAAGCAGCCCAGACAGACACGTTCAATGAACAGCTGATGACAGGAATCTGTATTTTTCAAAAACAGCAGCAAACCTAATCTGTCCTCTCTGATGGAGAACTTCATGAATTGCACGATCCCCAAATGCTCTTTAATTATTAACCCTAATTACCGAAGCTAGTTGCATACAAATTTGCGTTTGCAATTGGGAGAACAGGAAATTCGGATGTTTAAATAAATATATAGATCTGTCAATTTTGCTGGCTTCTTTCTCCCCCCTGGAAGTTGTGTGATCTGAAAGGCAGAAAGCCTAAGAGGCCTCACATATGTGAGGTACTCTGGTTTCTAACTACCAAGCAGGTATGAGCTGCAGAGCTCGAATTCAGTAATGAAGCATCTTCTTTTAGTTTATTAAGAGCGGGTTAGAGGTGATGTGATAATGGTCTGGAAGTTCCTACATCCAGGAGCAGCTTCTGAGAGGCTCTTTAATCTCTCAGACAAGAGCATCGTGAGACTGAGGAGTCAGCCAGGAAAAAAGGTTAAAGGTATGGCATGCAATATGAGTTTAATTATCCAGAGGAACAGTCCCCCAAGGGTGATGTGTGCTGCTTTCAACCAGACTTATTTTGGAAGAGTGACGCAGAACCACCGCTGGGATCCTGCGGGGAGCCCCAGGAAGCAGCTCCCTTTGCTTGCCCGCCGTGAGCCATCAGGGCAGAGCAGCACCTTTATCTGGGAGCTCATCTCAGTTCCCAGTCTTCCAGGTGGGACTGGCACTTTGTATATTTATCCCAGGGTTTTGGGCAATGGCTTTATTTTCAGCTCACTGGTTGATGTGTTTCTGGGAATTTATGATAGCCTGGGAAGAGCTGGTGAGTCAGGAGGCAGGCAGTCATTAATTCCCAGTAATGCTCAGACTGAGTTCATTACTGTTATCAGAAGATGAAATGATGTGAAAAGTAGATTTATTTATTTTTCTGAGGCTGATGCAGTTTGCTTTTGGAAAGACACCGTGCTCTGGGGAGACGCAGTGCCAGTGCATTGGCAAGCGAGGAGCCTGAATCCTCTTGTAGCAGTTTGTTCAAGGCAGAAATGTTTGCTGTGTGTTTGAAACAAGAGGTTGCATCAAGGTCACTCCACTGAGATTCAGCTTTGCAATCTCTGTGAAAGGAGAGCTCTTGCTCTCTCTGTCCTCGGAGATCTTTTTTTACTCCCCTCCACACGTAAAGGGCAGGTCTTGCAAGCTCTTCCACAAAGAATAAAAGGTTTTCAGAATGGGCACTCTTTACAAAGTGTTCCACTATAAAGGACCGCTCTCAATCAGAAACTGTATCTATTCCAGAAACTGCCTCTGTCTTTCTCACACCCTCTCTCCCTCTGGGTCCAGCCCTTGCCTCTGCTTCTCTGCCAAGAGAGCAGTTTGGTGGTTGCAAGGGGTGATTCGGGTCTGTCCTTCCTACACCAGACCCTCAGGAGGGCTGAGGAGCAGATGGAGAACTACCCATTTGAAAAGCATTTAGCAGCATACATTAAAATTAATCTGCCATTTGCCATAAAACCCATTCAGGAGCTGTCCTCACTGAGTGCTGCCCTGCTCTTTTTTTCACGCCACGTGGATGGTGAGACCAGCACCATGTCCCATTGTCCTCCCAGCCCCTGCAGGACTGGCAACACCATTTAATTCCTCTGCTCCGTGGGCTGTCACACTGGGCTCAGGAGGTCAATCGTGGGTTGAATTTCATTCCATTCCAGCAACTTCACGCAGGCAGAGTGTGCCATGGTCGCCCTCCTGTTTGCAGTTAGTGCTCTGTTGATGCCACGTGCAGGGAAGCAGCCAAGGATGGACCGAGCCCTGGAGGGCAGTGCTGATGTTCTTACAGTGATGAGGGACCTGGATTAATTCAAACACTGCCAGCACTGAAGAAGACACAAAAGCACCCACCCAGGCTGGAGGCTGAGCAAACAGAGACACTGATTGCTGGAAAGTTTTATGAGCATAATAAACAACATCATAATAAATGGCCATGAATATTTCATGGCGCGTGTAGGGCTGATATGATGCACCATAGAGGAGTGATGGGGTTTTTCAACATTCAGATGCAAATAGGAAATGTGTTCTATATTTTGCAGGTTTCTCCCCAGACGCGCTATGTTTTCTAAAAATCAGATTGACTGGGAGCATTTGATATGAGAAACAACTTCAGGGCTCTGTTCAGAGCCAAAGAAAAGCACAGGCAGTATCAGAGGATTGTTGGTGCTAAAGATGAAAAAAAATCCCACGCAGATCAAGCAGCCCATTTCCCTAAACATTGGGGGAAGCTAGGTGGGAGTTACCAAAGGGAAATCACTCCCTGCGCTGTCCTTGGAGCTGGGAGCTGAGCTCCCCACCCGGTGACAGCAGCCCCTCTGCCCCAAGGACAATGCAGTCATGGGTACCTGGGAGAGGAGATCAAAATTAGAGGCCAAGTCCTTCTTCCTCGCTTACTGCTTGGGGGCAGACGTTTGAGTCTTGTGTCGGGCAGCCAGCAAAAGAACCTCCTTTCTGGAGGGAACCAGAGTTTTTGAGTTTCACCCAAACTTGCACGAGTAGGTTTTCTTTGATGGAGCCCTTTGTTCAAAGACATCAGCTCTCAAGATACTTCATACCTTCATCTGAACATGTTCCTCTGCACAGACACTTGGTCCCTCTCCTTCTTGCCATGCCAAGGGTGCTGGGTAAGTCTCCCTGTGTCCTGGGAGCTGGAGTTGATCCTGCACATTTTCATACAGTCAGAGTAAATTGGATTTCCTGGGGTTTGTTTCCTGCTCGCTACTGGCATATGCTTCTGCACGGGCACAAACATGGTTGAGGGCACAGGTTTGCTAATATACAGACCCTTGTTAGGGGAACATCTGTATGATTGCACACAGGAACACACACAGATGAGCTCAGGCAAGTGCTTACAGCTGCCAAGGCTGAGTACCAGCCTGTGCCCAGTTAAGACAGCCATGGGGGGACTGACAGCCCCCTGTTCTCTTCCTACAGCTCTCTCTAGACTTTGCTAATACCTGAAAAACACCGGCCTGCTGCTCTTCACAAACGCCTTTCACGTACTTATCCTCTCTCTGACTCTTTTAATTAATTCTGTCGGGTCCCCAGACATCTATCAAAATGCAAAACACGTTGCATATTTACAAGCGGGGATGTTGGAGGGACAGTTCCTAACAAGCCACCTGCCTGCTGTCCTGTTTGGCACAGGTGGCAAAGCCAGGGATTGAAAGGAGAGAGGGGACAAGAGGAGAGCAGCCTTTGGAGATGCCAGCCGGGCAGAGGAACAGCTACGGAGCCCAAGGACACAGACTGCAGGCACGGGCTCTGCTTCATCAGCCACGGGGTAAACTTGGCTGCTTTCACCCACTGCTGCTTCTCTCTCTGCTTCTGGTTTCCCCTTTCTAAGGCAGGGTGAGTAGCACACACATTCCCTGAGCGAAGCACTGTGAGGAGGACATGCAGACATGACCCTTGAAACAGTAAGATCCAACAAATCACCAGGTACTGCAGCTTCCAAAACCCCTTTACCACCCAGCATGGGTTGGGAAGCATCCCTCCTGCCTCCTCTGTCTGTGGGGAGCCTCCCATTCTTCTGTGGATATCAGTGGAGACACCCCACCAGGGACTATTTCTCCCCTGTTTTGCAAGCTGTTAGTGAACTCACAGTATTTCTTTGGATTTCTCACTTAGTTCCTCCTCGTGGTGCTGCTGAACTGGTGGCACCGGTGATCCTTACCCTGGGTGATTGTTCCCAGAATGGTTGCTCTATGTTTTTGCTGTATTGGTGGGCTTGGACGACTCGGGACCTTGTAAGTATTAGTCTTTTCAAGGGCTTGTTCCATGTTCCTGACCCCTGCAACCAAGACCACTGCCAACCACCCTGGTCAGGACAGAGCCTCCACAAACAGATGTAGGAGGTGCCTCCAAGGGACCTTCTGTTTACACCAACTCATTGATAAACAAACAGGTCACAGCCCTTCGCAGAGCAACCTTTTGCTGATGTGTTTGGCCAGCTGGCATCTCAGTGGAGCTGGGCCCATCAAATGCAAAGTGCCTTTTCAGAAAAGGACCAAAAAAACAAAAAAGAAAAAAGGGGAAAAAATAGAAAAAATGCACTTGCTTTTAAAGTCTGCATCTGAGTGATGCTGGGAGATAGTTTTTCCCAAAATAGGTGTTGTCAGTTGCTGAAAACTCTTCCACTAAATGTTAAGCTCACTTACTGTATTAGAAGTATTTCTTCTTGGAGAGTGCTGATGAGATTGTGCCTTGATCAGCCAAAATGGGGCTGATCCGAATGTGCTTTACTACAGAGCAGTCATTACATTTCTCTTTAGGATTCAAACTAACATTTCCTCCATATTTCAGCTGTGCTGAACTGGCTTTGCAGGGACCCCTCCAGGCATTTGCTTAGGAGCTGGTGAAATTACCCTGCCTAATGGCCTCCAGAAGTTGAGTTACCCGAGCGTAAACTGTGCCACAGAGATCCCAGGAGCTGTGTGAAGCAAACGGCACATTGGTTTCTAAGCCAGTCTCAAGGTAGCAGCTGAAGCATAAACTGGGGTTGGAAAAGGACTTAACATGCTCACGCTCTCTGTTGTTTTGTTTTGGGCTCTTTTTGCCCGTTAATTTGTCACTGCGCCTCCTGGAAAACGTGTGGATGGGAGAAACAGCATTCACCCGTTTGTTCCATCTGCTCTGCTGGCACCTCGGGTCAGGAGGGCTGAGGCTGCCATCAGCAAGTCCTGTCCTGAGTGACCAAGGGCAGTGCTTGGGGACGAGCAATGCATGCAGGTGTGGAAAACCCTCCCACCACCTCTTTAAGTGCAACACCCTGGAGCAGAAGAGCCTCAGGCTTTTTTCTTGCTACAGACAGGAGCGAATAGGCGTTGCAGGAAGGATGACTCCCAGTTAACTGCTCTATGCGGTGATTGCTTCGTGTGATAACTGGTGGGACTGAAACCACAGATATTGACCATATGAGTGCCTGTCAGCTCGACTGACAGGTTTTGGCTGTGGCTCTCCTCCTCCAAGCCCACTGCAGGAGGATGAGCTTCCTTTGGGGTGAGTGTGTGCTCCAGTTTCCCATGTCAAGGCTGAGTTTAGCTGCCATGAAGTGTAGCGATGATGACAGCCTGTATCACATTCAAAACAGCTAGTGGAGCTCCACACAGTATTATCTACAACATTTGAATCAAATCACTCCAAAGATTTCTCAATTAAATTCCCCCAAGTACTGAGTGATAGTTAGGAGGCTCATGGGAGTACTCACATGTTCTGCTTTGCCTCTTAGAAAGACAATGGGGAAGAGAGAGTGGTAACCAACATTTAGCAACCAGCTGCAAAGCAGCTACAGAGAAGTCACCACTGTAAATATCGGGGTCTAGCATCAGTGCCACTCCCTTCACCTTCATGGGGCTTCCCTCGTTTCCTCCTGGGCACCCAGGCTAGGGGCTCTTGGCTCTGCAGAGGCCTTTTGGACCCATTGAGAGCTCCAGGATATTAACTGTGAATTAAGGATGTTATGGGTATCCACAGCTTCACATTTGAGGACTTCTCGATGTAAGGTGTCGGCACTGGAAGGTCTGAGGCCGTGTCCTCTTTGCCCTGGTGCTCCTTCTGGGGCCCAGCAGGGAGGCTCTGGGATGCTGCAGTGATTGAATCCCTCCCCAAGGTGATGCAGCTGCGGGCTCGGAGGGTGCCATCTCTCCCACACAGGTTGGGGACAAGGTGCAGAAGAAGCAGACTATGGGTGGAGGAAGAGGGACAGTTTGAAGGGAGTGCTTTGCCTCCCCCTGAGGAGGACGTGGGTGCCACAATTCTCCCTGGTTGGTGGCTCTGCAGCCCCTCACTTGCAGGACATAGGGCAATGGCTGTGCTTTTGGCGGTGAGTTGTGTAGTCTCACTGCTGAGGGCTTTTTTTATTCCTCAAACTGTCAGGTACCTGAGTAGATCTGGCAAGTGCTATCACTCTTGGGAAAGGAGGAAGCGTGATAAAGCATCATTAGAACAAGGTCTGGCTGATTGGGAACTCCATCACCCAACATATGTATCTTGCCACTGCATTGGTTTACTCAAATAACCCTGAGTTATTGCAGACCTCTGAGATTACTCTCCTTATGTTCACTGTGACTATCTGTAAAAGCAGACATTTTTTTACTTGTTCTGTGTTAAGCACTAATGAAGAGCTTCTTGTCTAAAAGCGTTTTAAGATAAAATAACAAGCAGGAAAACAACCACCAGTTTGGAGCCTCATGAAGTTGTTTACACTTCTGGACCCTTTGTACTCTCTCTCATCCCGTTTCTCCCGCTTCCCTTACAGTCTATGGCCCTGAGCTGGTAAATCACATTTGAGCCCATGCCCTGCTCTGCACATAAGCAGTGGTGTGATCCTGTGGAATAAATGAGTGTGATGGGAATGCCTTTAGCAAAGCACACTCCTGTTCCCTCCCACACTCCTATGTATGCCCCCAGCCTTGTGAGCACTCAGTTGATAGGTTTATTATTTATCCTGGTGTGATGTATTCAAACCCCAGCACCTGGCTGCCTGCATGCTCCTGAATTACTGCACCAAATCTGTACGTAAGGACCTGAGTTTCAGCACTGACTGATATGAATAGGTCTGCCTGCAGCTAAAAATAGAAAGCACGGGGCAGGCTTCCAGGAAGAGCTGTAGTAACTTCTAATACAAGGTGGCTCATCAGCAGTTCCTGTGGCAAAGCTTCCTCCCAGGCAGTGGGGAAGGCTGTAGGATGTGCTCAAACCAATATTAAATGACAGAGTTTCCTTATGGGAACCAAGTCATGAGGTGCAAAGGCCAATACTGAGTTTTAAATTTTTCCTCCTAGTGTGAGGATGTTCCTACTCTGCAGGAATGACCCTTGGCTCCGTGCCTCAGTTTCCCCTCAGCAAAGGGATCTGGTTGCTGTGGGGGATGCATTTTGTCCGCACAGTTTTCTTGCTGTCCCTGCAGCAGGAGTGGCTGCAGCCCTGGGGGAGACCTGATGTCCCCAGTCTGCTCCTCTATGAGCCTGCTCTGGTCTGCCTCTTCCCCCTGCGCTTTTAGTTCTCCTCCACAGTGTTTTTGCTCCTTCCCTCACTCCCAAGCCCATCAGGGAGATGCTCTCTCTCGGCACAGCTGGCTGTGCTGCCCAGGTACTGCTCTCTGGCCTTGCTGGCAACGAAGCGTTTTCCTTCCTTGCAGGACCAGATGTGTCAGTTGGAATTCTCCAAATCTCCCGCATCACGGGAAGTTATTTCTCTGTTCATTAGGGCTTATCCGCTGTGAAAATCTGCTCCCCATCCCTGACTCCCCCAGAGTCCTCCTGCCATCAGTCATGACAATGGCTCATCACAGCCGTGCTCACCGCAGTGAGTGGCTCATTGTCCCCCGTGCTGGACCATATGGTCTCCTGCCTGAACGCTGCCCCATACGCAGGCTTCTGCAGGGGGAGCAGCTGTGGAAAGGCTTAGTGGATCTCCCCAGGGTCAGCCAAGTGTAATATCCATAAGAAAAAGGCATTAGACAACTGCGTGGCAAGAGGAGGCGGCGGGAGTGTAGGGCTGGATCTCCAGAGCACCACGGAGGTTCCAGAGCGTTCTCCTCCTTGCCCAGGAGCAACAGTGCAGAAAGGCAGCTGCCCCTGGGGTGGGGGGCAGCAGCAACAGGACTGCAAGACAGGGCTCAGGGAGGCCTTAGGGAGGTCTTGGCTCCTGCTGGGCTCAGCTGCACGTTTGTGACAAATGAAAGTGCTGTGATCTTTTCATCCCAGGCAGAACATTGCTCCTGTATCCATCTGAGCAACCCCCGGGCGCAGGGCTTGGCTCCCTGGGAGCCGAAGGCAGCTCTCAGGTGGAAGGTTTCTTGGGGTTGTTGCACTGACCACAGGGCTGGGATTTCACCTGCAAGAGTGCTTAGCTCCTGTCTTGGCACGAGGATGAGTATGAATGAGTGCTGTGGATGGAGAAAGGAGCAGACCTTGCTCCCCAGGGTGTGTGACTTTGAAGAGGAAGGAGGCAAGTGCTTGGGGCATGCGGGGGGAGGAAAGGGCTGCCAGAGATGGGGTGCAGAGACTAGGGATTAGAGGAGTGCTGTGGGTAAGGACAGCTCTTTACTACTTCCCCTGCTCTCTGTTTTCTCCCCACTTTCTCCCCAGAAGGGATACCCAAGACTGTTGCTTTACCAGTGCAGACAGGCCTGGCTGGGTAAGTACAAAATCCTCCTGTAGGAAGGTGGTGTGTTCATGGTCCGTCAGTTGATGCTGCCTCTGCTGCAGACAGATGGAAGGCAGGATGGAGATGTGCCCATGAGCCCTGGACATTCACAGCTCCACCTCCAGGGCCATGGGGAATGCCTGATGGGCAAGAGCAGAGCCCAGCCCTGGCAGGGTGGACCTGCCCTGACCACTGCCTGGAAGGTCTGGCAGCGTCCATAGAGCATGTTTGGATGCTGCTGGAGATCAGGAATGCTACAGAATGAGTCTTCCTTGATTTGCTGTGATAATGGCTTCTGGAATGTGGTGTGACATCTGCAATCCTCCTCTTTGAGTCAACTGAACTTCGGGCCAGGCAAAGTCACCCTGACCAACATAAATCCTATTGTGTGAGGCTACCAGTGAGAACTCAGCACCAGCCACAAAACCAACCCAGTTTGGCTGGAGTCTGGGCTGCTAGGAGGCTGAAACTGCATTAACACAGCAAAAAAGCTGACTTGAAATCAACCACTTTATACTGTAAGTATCTGGAGATCTTTGAGCCTGTTGAGCTCTCCCTCCACTGCAGCTGTTCCCCCTCAAAGCTGAGATCCCCTACCTGACACCAAACATCTATGGGTTGGTAACTGACATTTTTTGCATGTATGTAACATTTAAGATAAGTCTAATAACCTAAGTAGCAATCTTTGCATCCCATACTAACTTTGAGTAAATAGTAGGGTACTGACAGTAAATTAATCTGTACTTATTAAATATTAAATGTTTTACATACTTAAATCTGCTGATTAGATCTCAATAAACTAAATACCAGCTCAGATCCACTGGAGTGATCTCTGAGTCTTCTCCTGTGACAAAATTGGCACAGACGGTAGGATGGCGGATTCAATTACTGACTATTTATGGAGGCATGGAATTAGACCTTCTCTGAGATATTCTGAGGATTGAGTGTTCAAAAATTGTGTAATTGGAGTAAGACAGAGGGACAGTTAAACCCTGTGAGAGGGAAACTGAAATATGGTAAAGAAAAGGGAATAATAAGCAAGATGTAAACGTGTTTGGAAGCAGTGTGTCATTGTAAAGAATACAAAGAAAAGGAAAGGAGAATGTTGCAAGTTGAGGCTGAACAAAGAAAGCAACAAGAAATGCTGTTACCTCTGTGAATAGATTGCAGAAACGAGGTGGGGGCGGCGGGTGGAATGAAAAGTGAAAAAGAGTAGAGGACAAACTAGAACTTATGATAACTTGGGCCCTTAGTCCCCCAGACCCCATAAAGATCTGTCAGTTAATTTCATCCCCAGAAGACCGGGATGGAGATAAATGGGGGGACCCTGACCAGGAATTTAGGGATAAGAGTAATGAAGAGAGTCAGTTAGATGAATTGTAGTTTAAGGTGGCCCCTATTATGAAAACTGAAGCGTCCATTGGGTCCCAAGAGGGTAAGAGAAGAAAGCAAAACATTGTATTAATGTTGTACTAATGTTCTAGAAGGGGTAACCAGTTTGGAGTCTCCCAGGCAAGACTTTCACGTTCCAGGAACCATACCGGGTTATACCAAAACACAAAAACCCAACAGTACAAAAACATCTTCCCTGGAGACGAGGTCAAACAACCTCTGGGGGAATACTTATTCTTCTTGCAGAAATATTCATCTCCAACATGAACCAGATCTAGTTTATACATGAACAAGCCTGATACGTGGGGTGGAGACTTGCAGGTCTTTTATTTGTACAAATCAGTATGGTAATGATTGTAATCACGTTTAAGCCTGAGTGCATTACAATGACAACCACTAACAAAGCAGGCTATAATCGTACAAATTTAGGAATCCACCCATTAACACGAATTTGGCAGAGGGAAATGCAAGCATAATATGTGAGAGACAACCCCTAAACAATGAAGGGGAAATTTACTTAGTTTTCAATATAGTTGCTATGAACAGTGGTATAGATCTAACTGGGCTGATAGCTGCTCAATGAGTGTTGCATTAAAAGAACATACGGAAAGGGAAATAGCATGCACTAGGAGATACAATTTATCTATTTATCCTGGGGATATAATTGAATTGAAACCAGGATCACTTATATTTTACAGCAAAACTTACCTTAACCCCTACAGTGCATCCCACTACCTCTCAGAGCCCCAGTAAGACTGTTGAAACTTTATCCCCACAGATTTCTGAAGTTGAGCCCTATGCTATTAAATATACAGGCCAGTAACAAGCTCTATTTAATCCATCACGGTGCCTCAAGTAAGCGGAGCTATCACTGCAGGTTAATAATATCTCTGCTTACCCTTCCTAAATACACCTATACAGGATTGTTCACAAGTTTATGTGGGTGAACGCTCACCCCCCCAAACTGAGCCAGGAGAGATGTGACTGGCATCCTGGGAACAGGATTAGGAGCATTAAACAGCATAGATGCTGAAGTTTTGGCAAACAAATCCTGCTTGGCAAGAAGTGATTTGTATAAACAACCACCACCATTACAATCTTCTTTGTTGGCATTAGGAACTAGCCAATGGCTCCTAGCTGATATATTATCTAAATGGCAAAGAATTAGTGAAAAGGGCCCCCACTGAATTGTAGACACACTTGGTATCACCCAGAATAATGTTTCCATAGCTCGTAGCTGTGTTCAAGCTCAGTTATGGATGCAATCCACTACAGCAATAGTTACAAGGGAAGGTGGTGAGGGCACCTTACCCACTGAGATTCAAAAGGCAATTTGGGAAAATGTGATTTAATCCAAAAAAATATTTCCAATCTTGGTGGTACCTAGTAAACTTCATTTATTATCCCACTAGCAGTAAAGCCATAGTTTTTGTTTTAGCCACTTGCAATGCTTGCTGGTTGGACTTGATGATCTTAGAGGACTTTCCCAACCCAAAGGATTCTGTTCACCCAGTCACTGAGCTGAGATCGAATCACCATGGAACTGCACTCTATCTTTTAGAACATGAGTATGGGCCCAGCAAAATGGGAACAAATGGCAAACAGTCACTACTGACACATGTGTTGTGTGGAAACAACAAGGATTTATTTGTGAATGTCAAACTGCTAAGACCCAAGACATTTGTCTTGACTCTGAACAAAATGTTTGTCATTTTGAAATACATCCCAATGAGACCTCTGAGACTGTACTTGTGTGTGTTGGGAATGGATGTGTTCACATGAGAGCCCTTTGTGATTCTCTATTTATAGACACCACCACTGTATATATACACAACCCCTCAAATATCTGTATTTGTAATTTCACTACAGTTATGGGATGAACCTTTAACTATTCAGCTCCTTTCACAACCCACTGTGTCCCAGAGAGTGAAGAAAGATGAAAACTATCACTGGTGAGAAAACCTGCTCAGATAGTCACCAGCAGCATCTGGAGCTTTGAATTTGTTGTTACACCTAATTGTAGTCTTGTTAATCATTGTAGTTTTGTGTTCATTGTTATACCTTTGTTTATATGTCACATCACAGCGCTTTTATCAATGTATAATTGCTATGAGTGAACATGTTGGTATTACAGGATCAGCAGAGCTGACATTGTCTTATTTACCAGCCTATTACCTACTCAATAAATTAACTTCTAGCTCAGATCTGCCTGAGTGATCTCTCACTCTTCTGCACTACCATCGACATTCAATGAGTGGAAGTTGCACTGTGGGATTTTAAGTCACCTCTTCTCCTGTTCTGCTCCATCTTTTTCCTTTGGCTGAGATCCTGCATCCTCTGTTGGTTCTCACTTTCCACCTTGCCATGAGTGGGATGGGGTGGATTTGTGTTCCGGGGTCAGTGTTAGTTCCCCAGTCCCATCCAGCTGTGAGGGGGCACTAAGAGGTTTCCAACACTAAACCAGAACAGAAGCTGATATTACATTCATTCTACCTGGTGTCTTCAAGGGCTGGAATGGGTGGAATAGGCTGTGAGATGGAGAAACACAGACGTGATGGAGGTAGAGATGCTGTGGTTGCTGTGGTTACTCTGGCTTGCAGCTGGGCTGGGATATTTGCTGGTGGTGCAGATAACAAGAAGGAGCCCCAATCCACATGGATGTCCTACACCTACCTGGAGGTGGCCCAGGCGGACTGGAGATGTTGCAGGAGGTGCTGCATCTGTGTGTCTGTATCCAAACTTCTAGGAACTTTTTACAGAAGAACAAACTTGAACCCATTAAAATTAATAGATTTTGAGTGCCCCAGTCCTTCTGGCATTTTTGAAGACTTCTACCTACATGGTCAATTCAGAGAAGAGCTGCTATCCTGGGGCTTAAAGGTGAGATCTTAGAGAGGGTCATGAAGTGCCTAGAGAGGAAACCAGGCTTTAAACAGCTGCAAAGATGACCAAGGGCTGGGAGCTGAGCCCTGCTACCTGTGTGTGTAGATCAGCATTGAATTAGGCAGAGGCTCGGCTTGTTTGCCCCTCTTAGCTGATGATACCAGATGACTATTTGGCCCACTGCATCACTTGGAGAAAAATAGCTGAACAAATGGAGATGTGCAGGTGATCTGAAGTTCAGGGACTTGTTTTCTGTCTTGTGGTTTTTGGCAATTCTTGTTGTTTTGTTTTTCACTGCTGAGCTCTGAGGAGATTTGGATGCTTGATTCTCCCCAGCCTGCTGGCCTTGGCAAGGAGGCTTTGGCTTTCCAGCATTGAATAGGGTAACTGTGCGAGGGTGAGCGTTTCAGGCCGCTTGGATGCAGAGCTGATTTATTACTCAATAGAGCCTTTGAGGAGCTGGAAATTGGATGTGATTTATACTCAGGGCCAGTGCTGGCTTGCTGGGATGAATTCTGTTCAAGGCATCACCTGTGAGTGCAGCCTTCTCTCCCCTTCCCTTCCACAGTGCAGGATTTTAGTGACCTACTTCTCCTCTTTCTCCTGCTTTTCCTGCTCCTCCTCCTGCCCACTGCAGGTCCATCTGACAGTGGAATCCCCAACTGCAGCTCCCCACATTTGCTTCTCCCTGCCCACACAGGATTAGCCAGCCCAGATATAATCTCTTCATCCCTTCTGAACTGCTGAGAAACCCTGTGCCAGCTGTTTTTTTTTTTTTTTAAAAAAGCTCTTCGCTAATTCACGAAACTTGGAGGGGGGTGGGGGGGAATGTGGGATGTGGAGAAACTGAGGAGAATAATTGGACAATTCCCGACATCCTCGATGGCAACTCTTAAGCAATTACAGGGACTCAGCAACACCCTTATCACAGCACGTTCTGGGAGATTAAGCGTCTGCTCAGCTGGCAATTAGAGCTGGGGAAATGGGAAGCTGCCACTTAGCTTTGACTTTGTAGCGGCTGTTTTCGCTTCTCCAAGTCAGGCTCCAGGCGCTGAAGGGAGGGAGGTGAATATCTGTGGGGAGGATTAAGTGTGAGCTGCCTTTCCTGTGCTGGGAGAGAGGCTTGTGGACAGGGTGGCTGGAAGGGAATAAAAATTCTGCTCTGTTTTAGTTTTTAGTCCCTCCCCGTTTTTTTCTGTCAACGTGGAAAGCAAAGGCTGGTCCCTGGTCCCGTATTTTGTTCTACTCTAACTTTCCCTTCCTCTTCCTTGGCGACTTTGGAAAACTTTGCCTGCTGATGCCACCAGTGAAAGCACCAGCGCTGCATGTTTGTGTGCCGGCTTCATTTGCACAGGAAAAATGCTCAGCTGAGACACAGGTTGGACTCTGCCTGGGCCATGGACCTCCTGTGAGGTCCTGCTCAGGTCAATAGGGTGCACTTCGTGGTTTCTTTGCTACTGATGTTCTTTGTGATGTTTCTTTGTGATGTTCCTGCATCTTGTGCTGTGGTGCATCAGAGGTAAGTGATAAGAATAATGATAAGTCTTTTAGCCTCAGTTGCTTTGGTGGCTGCTGGTGTGTTGATTCAGTGCTTTATGTAGACACTCTGGCCCAACTGAGAGGGTGGCAAGCCCTCAACTCTGGTCTCCACAGAGCCCTGAGGTTTAATGCTGCACTAAGGCAGCACGGAGACTCTTGCCCAGCAACTTTGGTGGGGTTGAGAGTCTCAAACAATGACCAATGTAGGGAAAACCCTGGAGTAAGGGGGCAAAGACAAGTCCCAGCTGGGCTGCTTCAGCCATGTCTTCATCCCACAAGGATGCAGAGACTCGGCATGGCACACGTTGACGAGTCTGCTGCAAGCATGGTGCATTGCAGATTGAACAGCCGCCCTTGCCCCACAAAACAGGTCCCCTGCTCATGGGGAAAACCATACAGCCATCTGCTTTTCCTTGGCTATAAACCACCTGAACTAAAGGGCTCTGGCAGCTGCCAGCCGTGGCTGGGTGCTGGCCATGGGAATGCTCATCATCGAGGACTCACAGTGGGAGTGGGTGCTACGAGGTGCCTCTCTCCCGTGGGCTCAGCAAGAACTGCACACTTTGGAATTAGTTTCAGGGTTTTTTTTTCCCCTCGCTGATTTATCTTTTGAGTTTTCTAGGCCAGCTGTCCTCCTTTATTATCCTCACACTACCTACTTATCTCATCTGCCCCCTCTTCCTCCCGCTCCCCTCCCCCTGGTTGCCTGTCCGCTGCCGAGCTCTTGCCCGCCAGCAAAAACAAGCCACAGAGGCAGAGCGTGACAGATCCTGCTGAAGACACGTCGGGCCGACAGCTGAGGCCGAGTCAGCAAAGCTGGTCCCTCCTGCTGTCCCCCAGCATCCAGCCCACGTGTGGAAGGGGACGTCCAAGGTGTCCTGTCACCATGAGCACCGCGATCGGCTCTGCTGTCCTGCCTGTGCTGCTTTGGCTCTGCCAGGATAAATGTGTGCCTGAAAGCTGCAGGAAGGAAGGTATTGCCCAGCCCCTCTACCTGTGTGGTGTGCTCAGGACAGCTCCTTCCCTACCTCTCCTCCCACCCATGCTGCCCTGACAGCCCCAGGGTGACACAATGAGGGGCAGATCCGGGGTGGTGTTGGCCAAACAGACACTCATAGGCTGCAGATCATCCTTCCTGGAGGTCCTTGATTGTGGTCTCTGGGCTTCTAGACACAGCCTTGGTGATGACAGTACAACCTGTTTGCACCAAACATTAATAATATTAATAATTAACCCAACAATAATAATATTCTGCAGTTTTATCCTCCGTTCTGGGCATCATGTTTTCAGAGAGACCAGCTAGAGGGGTGAGATTGAGGAGATGAAATTGTTTGTCTGACCCAGAGTGGCTGTGGACACAAGGCAGAGCCCAGGAGCTGGTCATCCAGCCAACCAACCAACCAACAAGCCAAAAAGTCAATTCCCTGTAGCTGCAGGTGCCATAAACACAGCCTGTGCCACACTCTGATTGACTCACCCCTTGCTTCTGCTTTTGCTGACCTCCAGCCACCGTGCCCAGCCTTGAACTAAACATCAGGGACTCTTCAGTTAAAGAAGGACCGTGGGAGCGGGTGTAGGAAACCCTGCACCAAAATACTCTCTTTAGTTCTGCTCTTATCCCACACGTCAGCTCTATCCCACAGCAGAGCTCTCATCTGAAATCAGGGATGCTGAACAGAAATAGTCTGGTGCTTCAGAGATGTGCTTTCAGAGCCTGGAGAGGAAAATAACCCTTCATTGCCCACAGCTGTAGGACACAGATGTGGCTCAGCCCAGCCCTTTCCAGATACATGATGTGCCCGTGTTAGAGCTATTGGGAAGCTTCAGGCTGGCGCGTGTGTTGTCTGCCAAGAGAAATCCCAGCACATGGAGGATCCCAGGGAAGGGCCAGAGGGCTGACTCAGGTTAACTTTATGTTTCACCAGCTGATTTACAAGCTCCAACCCTGTGGCACAAGGCTGTGCAAAGCCATAGCTATGCCTTCAGGTGTTCAGAACATCATCAGCCCCTCTGGCAAGAGTAGCAGGGATGAAATTGAGATTGAACTGAACTTTCCCAGTTGCACTGACTCCTTCAGCATTCTGGCCCTGTCAAACTTTGTCAGGAACCTCCTGACGAGCTTTTGGGGTAAAAGCAAGAAAAAGCAAGTAGTCAAATTTCTTTTAACTTCTGGAAGCAACAGGAGGGTGGCAGAGACTTTTGATGTCTTGTTCAGCCCAGCAGACAGAGCTGTTCCAAATGGCTCTGACTCAGCACAGCTGGAGCACTCGATGAGCCACATTTGTGGTGTTCAGTGTGCCCCTCGATGGAGAGCACAAAGGGCTGTGTGCAATGTCCCACCTGCCAGGAGTCTCAGAGGAGTAGATGAAGCTTAATCAACATGAATCCCATTGGAAAAAAGAATTGACAAAAGCTCTTTGGCAAAGACCTTGCCTGGTGGTGTGAAAAAGCAGATGCCTGCCTTGGATGGGCAGGGAGGGTGGGGGAACTCTTGAAGCATTAGGAGATATGACTTGTCCATCAGTAAAAGGACAGACAAAGCCAAAAAGATCTGAAGGAAAAGCCAGCCTCATTCTGCTATACTTAAATGTGCAGGGCTACTGGAATTAGAGAATGTGGTAACTGTGTTCCTACCTCCCAAACTAGAATTAAACTTGGGATCTGGAGGTTCCCCTGGGAAAGAGAGCTGGAGAGGGACTTTTGACAAGGAATGACCTTAAGCTGAAGGAGGAAAGATTTAGATTAGATATTAGGAAGACGTTCTTTATTGTAAGGGTGGTGAGGCCCTGGCACAGTCTGCCCAGAGATGTGGACGTGCCAGGTGGGGAAGTGTTCAAGGCCACATTGGATGGGGCTTGGAGCAACCTGCTCTAGTGGAAAGTGTCCCTGCTCATGGCAAGGGGTGGAATGAGATGGGCTTTAAGGTTCCTTCCAACCCAAACCATTCAGTGATGACGTAAATCCTTAGGTTAAAGTGTATGGCTGCAGTGTACCATTCCACTGGGCAAACTATCCAGTGCTCCCATGGGATCTGTTTTTGTCTGGGATGCTACATAGGAAAGGCAAAAGCTCAGGTGGGAAAAAGTCAATGCAAAGTGTCTCATGCAGTACAGAGGGCAGGTAAGGTTCCTTTTTGTTGATGGGAAAGGTGCCTCTACCTGTGTCCTCAGGGTCCCATCTCCAGAAAGCAGGCTGAGTGCACCAATGCAGACCTCATTTTGCAGGCCCCTTGCACATGATGGGCTGGGACAATCGTTATTTTGCAGAGAGAGATGGCAGATTTTATTTTCGCCAGGGACTGCAGAGGCTGTGGGTGACTGCACTGCTTGATGCTATTGTGCTGAGCTCGGGGCTGGAAGGGGCTGGTAACCTCTAGAAGGATTAGAGAGAACATGGCAAGGAAAACCCTCGGTTTGGATTAAAGATGTTTAAAAGTCTCTTGTATCAGCAAGCTCTTTTCTCTGGGAGAGATTAGGAATGCAGCTTCTCTGGACTGTTCTGTTAATCTGGTCTCCATGGAAACAGGATGATGTTAGTGGTGACACACTCTCCTAAATGGCTTCTCAGCAGCCGTGTTAAGGGGAGAGACTGGCTTTAGTTTGTCACCCAAACCTGTTTAGCTCGTCCCCTGCCAGTCCTGACAGCTGCTGCTGGAGGATTTTTTGCTGCTCTTTTTTTGCTGCTGACACCTGCACCAGTGCCCCTGTGCTGCAGAAATTGTCCTCGGGAGTTCAGGCTGAAGCCTTCACACCTCGCATGACCAGCCCAGAAAAAAACACATACTTTCACACAATCACGGTCTTACTGGTGCTCCCGAACAGGACAGGCTATGGCTGTTTTGCAATTGTCTCCCACCCTCCTACACTGCCCAGGCTGACCATGGTACCTCCTTATTGTGAGACCATATTCAGGAGGTCTCTGGGGCCTGCTGCAGAGACCACTCTTGGACTGGTACTGCTTTTGGACAAGACATTGAGCAAGAAGTCGGGAAACTTGCCTTGTCTTCAAGCACATCCAGCCTTGCAACCCCCAAGCCATAGTAAAGGCTGAGGCAGACCTGGTGCAGCTTTGCTCTGTGCCTGCCTGTGCTGGGGACAGAAGAAATGCCTGTCCCAGGGATTTGCCTCGAAGTGCCATCTGGAGGTGCTAATGTGGCCATCCCGGCTGAGGGTGAAATGGTGGGTGGCTTGTAAACGTTCCCTGCATGTTTCTAAATCCCTTTTCATCCTGAGTCACACGCAGAAGAGCGTGGGTGAGCGCGAGTAGGCAGGGAGAGAGGGGTGGCAGGGCTGCATGAATTTGGATATGCACATCAGCTATCAAACACAGTGCAAAATTGCTGTGAAAGCAATGAAAAAAAGATAAATTTCATGTCACAGTCCTCAAATTATGAGCTGCTGCTGTTACTGCTTTCTGTGTTAGCAGAGTTAAAGTGGGACTTGGTTGTTGAGATTAGCAAGGAGTCTTCTGCACCTCTTATCTCCTCTTTCTAACTCTTCCCTCTTTTTCTCCCCACTGCTCCACAGTTGCATTTCCCAGTGGATCTCAGCCAGTTGTGTGGGACTGCTGCTGCCTCTAGTCCTTTCAGATTAGTCATGGGTTGGCTAAAAAAAGTTGAAACAAAGAAAACAAGACCTTTCTGTCTACATGACTCCAGTTTATGCTTCAATAACATTTATGCCATCATCTAATTCCACCCAAATCAGGAACTGTATACTTTTATAACATCATGAAATGGAAGAATTGGAGAAGAGACTTTATCAGTAGTCTTGTTGGCCTCACTGTGAGCTCATCCCTAAGCCAGACCTCACAGATTTTCATCCCAGAAGCTCCATAGAGATTCAAGCCTCCCTCACAGAGCAACTCACTGACTTCCCGGGTCCACCTGGAATTGCCCTGGAGCAAGTTCCCTGTAAATCCCATTGCTTTTTCAGCCCAAGAGAAAGTTTTCACAGAAAACGTGTCTAGTCCAAACAGCCCCTTCAGATTCCGTCTGTGACTTCAGTAAAGAGCCAGCCCCAGCAGCGCAGTGTCACTAACACCAGGGAGACTGGGAAAGGGAGGGCCAGCCCTGGTCTGGCTGTGAGTGAGACACAGGGCTCTGCACACCTGCCCAGGTGGAGCTTTCCCAGCTAGAGAGCCCTGCAGAAAGGGTCCTGCAGCCTCTTGTATTATTTAAATGTATCTTTTAAAGAGTCATCCTGATCTGGAAAGCAGGCAGCAGCTCCCCTGTGGACTATTCCAGCAGTCGTAAGAAGTCCCAGTTTATAAATAAGATGCTTTTTGTTGACTGCCAGGTCCCAGTGACATCTACAAGGCAAGCTGTGATCTCTGCAGCCTGTGAATCATCGCTGATGATGGAGATCCTGCAGGCTGACTCCAGAGTTTGTGGCACCCGGAGAGGGCTCTCTGGCACTCTGGCAAGAGAAATGGCCTCTTCCTTCTGTAGCACAGCCCAGGCTGAATCACCTGGGAGGGACCCTCTTATGGACAGAACCAGGTGGTACAGTTCACCTTTGCTGTCCCTGAAAGGTATTCCTACCTCCCTGACCTAGCTCGGTTCACCTTTCCCTTCCTCTTCCTCCAGGTTCATGCCTTCTCCTCGCACCACAGCCAGGTGAAGTCTGAATTTTCTCCCTCAGAACTTCTCACTGTCGGGCCCATGTGCAGTAGTCTCAAGCAACAAGGGGAAAATTTTGGCTGATTTTTGGGTCTCAGCATCTACTTCTGCTTCTCCCTCTGGAATATGGACATTTTGGCCACCATCTCCTGCTCAGTTCAGAACCCAGGCAAGCCCTTGGCTTCCTCTGTGCGCCACTGTCCTCTTTACTGCGGTAATAAGAGCATTGCCCTCTGTCAGGTGGAGTTGGCATCGCAACCTGTGGTGCTTAGCAATGGGCACGAGCTACGTCTTGGAGCAACACTCAGGTGATCCTGGAGGCACCGGCTGGTCGAAGAGGTGCCTTGGGTCCTCTGCCTGCCTCCCTTACATCCGTCTGGCACAGCTGAGGGTGTGCTGTTTCATGGCTCTGCATCTCCCTCGCAGCCAGGATAACAACACCTTGTGGGGGTGAGAGTGGATGTTCACTGGCATTTGTCATCGACTCGACTGCAAGCACCCTGGGGAGGCCTATAAATAAGTGAGGGGATGTGATTCAGCAGCCACTGGAGGAGAAGCAGCTGCCACTATGTCCATTTCGTGATCACTTCAAAAGCCTAAACTCTTTACTAGGTTTGTGTTCTTGCATTAAATTTGCAAGAGCCCCATCCACAAGTGGAGCAGGGAAAGGCGACCTGCTGTGCCTCTGGGAAGGTGTGGAAGGAACCACCGTGGTAACGATGCAGCCCCTGAGACTGATTGCAGGATCCACCACAGCACCCTCGTTCCTGGCTGGCGTGCACCTGATTTTGTGTTTCTTTCCTCTTCTGTTTGCTATGGTGGGTTTTCATGGTGTCTGTTATTGCTGGGCAGAGAGAGGCACTAAAAGAAATTGTTTAGATCAGGCTTGTGGAGAAGCAACCAGGTGTCTGGATGTGTTATCGAGGTAGCAGACACTTTGGCATCCACAAAGTCAGTGGTGGGACTCATAAGAGACTGAGCGATGTGAGCAAAAAGCACAACTGTGTACACCTCGAGGTTCTGAGCAGCAAAATCTTTGTATTGTTTAATTCACCCAGTGCTGTGGGACATCATTGACAGTCATGCTTTTGTAAGGCTGTGTGGGCCTGCATCTGATGGGACCTGCTGAAATGAAGGTCCTTTTTTGTGCACATTAGGGGAAAAAATGTCTCTGTGTGTGTATGAAGTTCTGTCAGCTACAGAACTGAAGCAGCTCGATTTTCTGCAGCATTTGGAGAGTCTGTCCTCTGCTAAAACAACCTCAGTGAAGGTCTTGGCTTTTTCTCTGCTTGGGAGGAAGGTTGTCTGTCTGTCCCTTGTGCCAGGGTGTAAATGCCCCACAGCTGGATGGGGTGCTGAGCAGCATTGGCCATTTCCCCATCGATGAAAGCGAGAAGATGGGTTGCGGGAAGGGGAATCAGTTGGTGAACAGTAACCACAAGAGCATGGGGGAGACCTTGTGATGCCCTGGGAGATCCAAGGGACTCCATGGGGACCCAACAGCAGCAATGCAGAGCTCCACTACTGGCTCAGAGGTGCCCGAATGTCAGTCCTGTGATGTCTTTGCAGCTTGGTGAGTGAGAGCTCACTGTGCTCCAGATGAGAGCCTGGGGGAACAGCCACAGAGGCAACACACAGGCTGCTTACTGAAGCACAGTCAGGGTGGAGGGAAGATCCCTCAGCCAGGTCACTCTGCAGCTCTCCCTGGTTCTAATGAAACCTCACTCCTGATGGCCACTCAGCCCTTCTGCTTTCAAGACAACAAATGANAAAAAAAAAAAAAGTAAAAAGAAAGAGGAGGAGAAAAAGACAGAATGATATATTTTTGTGCACTCTCCCTCTCCTTCTTCATCATTCCTTTGAGCCATTTTTAACCCAAGCTAATTCAGCTGGAAATATTAATAACCCGATAAGGACGCCACCTCCTTGTAATGAAGTGTAAAGGTCACTTCTGCTCAAATCACACAACTCTTTCATTTTGTTCTCTGCGAGGAACAGCTCCTCTCTTTAATTATTCAGTTTGCTTTTCTATTGCAGTCGCTGCTCTCTCGTCTCTAATCTCTGACACTTCCCCATTACGCAAGACCCCGGGAGGCCAGGCAGTGTGGCCTGATGGGTCACAAGGAGGACCTGGATGTTGTGGGCAGCAGCCAGGATTTGCTCAGGGGGTGATGGAGAGGTTGGATGTGGAGAAGAATAGCTGACTCTGGGGTTTCAGAGTTATTTCTTTGATGGTGTGAGTCTGCTGGCGTTTCTTCAGGGTGTGGGCACTGTAAAATATGTTAATTTTTTGTTGAGTTAAACCATTATGGGTAAGATGCCCTTTGATGTGATGGGTAGGAGAGGGGCTGGAGAGGAGCTGGGGCGTTCCTGTCCTCTGGGATCACCGGATGGAGGTGGGGAGCTGTGGCATGGGAAGTGATCTCTGTCTGTTGGCTCCTCACTGAGGAGTTGCTTGCGAGGCCCTAAGGTGAAGCAAAACCTCTCACATCAGTTTAATGGCCTCAGTCCTCAGGTATCTCTTGGCCCACGATGTCCACAGGCAGGGAGAACAGAGGGAGAAATCCCAACGGCGTGCTGCAGGTGTGGGCACTCCTGGGACAGGTTTTGGGAGTCACCAGCACAGAGAAGGGTGATGGAGCTAGGAAAAGCCATTCTCTAGGGATGAATGTGGGGTAACAGGCAAGTTCTTCCAAGAGAGGGCTGGGGAACAGGGCTGGCAGGACCACATCATAGATCCCCATGGCCCCCAGAGCTTAGCAGGTCCCTTCTCACTCCATGGTGGCAGCCAGAGAGTCTTCCCAGGAAAATAACCTCCAAACCATGTGCTCCCTGATACTCTCCCACGTGTGAGCAGCTCCACTGCCCTCCACTCTGGACCCTTGTTCTTGTGTCTGAAGGGTGGGGGGGACCCTGCCTGGGGTGGTCATTTCTCCCTGCTGGGACCACCAGCCTTCCCTTTCCCAGCAGGGAGTCCCAAGAGCACAGGCAGTGAGTCGAGAGACTGCGTGGGAATCTGTGAGGTCCTGTTAGATCTTCAGGGGATGGAAGGGGCTGTTTTCTGTTGGAGCAAATACAGAGAAGGCCATGAAGATGTTGAGAGGGCTGGAACACCTCTCCTGTGAAGACAGACTGAGAGAGTTGGGATTGTTCAGGCTGAAGAAGAGAAGGCTCCAGGGAGACTTTGGAGCCCCTTCCAGCGCCTAAAGGGCCTCCAAGAGAGCTGAAAAGGGACTTTGGACAAGGACATCCAGTGATAGCACAAGGGGTAATGGCTTTAAACTGGCAGAAGGCAGGTTTAGATCAGACCTGACGAAGAAATTCTTGGCTGTGAGGGTGGTGAGGCCCTGGCACAGGTTGCCCAGTGAAGCTGTGGCTGCCCCACCCCTGGAAGTGATCAAGGCCAGTTTTGATGGAGATTGGACCTACCTGAGGTAGTGGAAGGTGTCCCTGACCATGACAGGGGATTTGGAGTAGATGACCTTTAAGGTCCCTTCCAACTCAAATCATTCTGTGATTCTATGAATTTAGTGACTAAGATGATTATTGCACTAATTATTACTGTAGCATCCTAAATAATTACTAACCATAATTAATTGTATGGACCCAAGAGAGCAGCAACAACTTTTGTGGTGGCTGCAACCCCTCCTTCCCTCAAGCACTGCTCACTCCAGAACCTCTCTGCAGTGTTTTATCTCCCTGAATGTTTCAATGACTTGAGCAATTTGGGGTTTCCTCTGTTTCCCCACGGGACTGCTCATTCTCTGCTCTAATTATAACACTGCAGCAGCTGTTAATGCCCACAAACAAACACAGGTCCTTGGTCGCTGCAATGAGATAAGGTTTATGTAATCATGTGAAGATTTGAGAGCTGGAAAGCCTTTCAGTGTGCACTGCATTAATCATTTAAAAGGAGCCTGACTGATGATTTTTGCATGTGTGTGTGGTTATTTTCTTTTTTTTTTCCCCACTGCCTGTGGAGTCCAGCTGTTGCTGGCTATGCTTGGTGTGCTCAGCACCAACCAAGCCATTGCCAAAGCCAAAACGATTCCTGAAAACTCATGTTCACATTCATCTGGTGATGCACTCAGGCAAGGCATGGGCTGCGCTGGTAGCAAAGAAGCACAACCAGGACCTCTGATAAGGACGTGTAGAAGTTTTACTAGTTAATATCAAGACATTTTTTGTAGAAAAAACACATTGCTCTGGAGTGTCTCCCACACCTCCTGAGCAGCCTTGTTGGGGTATAAGAAGTCTCACACTGAAAGGACAGAACTGACATGGTCATTTCTAAATTATAGCTGGTAACTGAGGCACGGAGACACAAAGCAAGGCTGGCACAGGCACGTGGGAAAAAAAAAGCATAGCACTGACCAGGAATGGAGGTGTCCTCTTCTGAGCTGTGTTACTGCCAGACATTTGCCCTCTCATTGCCACTTTTGGACATGCTGTGGGAGCAGTGGCATCATGGTTAAGTCAAGCTACCAATTTAAACTTCGAAGCGTTTTTTTTCTGCTGTTCCCTGAACACTGGGCTTCAACAGCAGCCATCCTTCATATGACTAGCAGCAGAAGAAGGCTGTTGTCCATAGCATAAGTTGTGCAACAGGATCATCCCTCACTCCCTTGCCTTTCCTGATTGCTCCAGCAGACCATTAACAGCACTGCAATATGCAGGAGCACAGAGCAGACTGGGCACAGTTTGCTCTATGTGCAGCTACAAACGTAGCTCTGTTCCAGCTGACAGGCTTATACGACCTCATATCTGTAAAACCTGATCTTAAACATGCACCAGTCATTCGTTTGAAAAGCCCACATGGACATAAAATCCTGAGCTCAAAAGCTGAAACTTTTCAGAGACATGAGTGGGAAAAATAGCTGGGAGGTTAAAATCCAGAAATGCTGGACTGTGGTTTTGCAGATACGATTTCCATGCTGCCACCATCAGTGGCAGGGAGAGTTCTACACTTCTGCTGCCACTGTCCTCCTTCCAAGCCTCTAATCATGGCTCAAGGTAATGAGATTTAAGGATATGAAACATCCTGGAAGAGCTAAGGAAAGATAATCAGGGCTAGTGCGCTGACAATGGGGGAAGAGGCTGAAAGGGGGAGGCTGCATTTCTACTTTCCAGAGTCAACATTAAGCCAAATCCAGTCTTCTGGTTGAAAATGTGGACTGTTTTAATAATGAAAACTTTTGAATTGGAAAGAGAAGCTAAGAAGACGAGGACTCGCTCAGGTCTATAGATAGCAATGCTCTGGGTAATTCATGTCCTAGACCTGTTTGTTTGAAAGCATCTCTGCAGATATTGGCGGGTGTTCCGATGGTAGCTGCGTGTGCAGGTGCCTTCTGTCCCCAGCCAACGGCATTGCAATTAAGGAAACAAATGTCAGCTTTTCCTCCTGGTCTTTCTTGATGCCCCAGGTGTGTGGTGCAGTGCTCTCCTGCTCTTTGGAGGACGGTGTGTGCTGCACAGGGACAGCCCTCGCCTGGGTGGAAGCCCCAAGCTCTGGCATGCAGGGGCTGGCTTAGCTGTCTGTAACCTGGGGGAGCAGATGGCACTGCCTGACAAATGCAGACTGTCCCCCCCCTTTCCTGCTCCTTTCTGCTGCAAACTGAGTCCTTAAAAAGGATTGAAGGGGCTAACAACAACCTCATCGAGGAAGACTTTTGGGGGGGGGATTAATGACTGGGGAAAGGTTTAATGGTCCAAAGAGATCAGCAGTCTTAAAGCCAGTTTATTAATCAGCTGGGGCTAAGGACATCATCGCTTAAAGGCTCAGCTTGTGGGGGGCAGAGGAGGCAAGGGGTGACAGTGATCCATCTCTGCAGAGAAACAAACCAGAGCAAGTGAGGAAATCCCTGGAATCCAGTGCACAAACTCACTGATCTGTCAGGGACTAAGATTCAGCAAGGAAATGCAAAGAGAAAAGGGAGTGATGGGCTTGTTTCCTCCACCTCTGGTACACTGCAACCCATCTCTCTCCTGCCTGCCTGTGGCAGGTCCCAAACAAGTCCACAGGTTTCCAGCCGGCTTTTCCTCTAGCCATGGCTACCAGACATCCCCAAACCCTCTGCTGTGGCCTGGACAGCTGGGGACTACTGTTGGGAGAGGAGATTTATTTCTAACACCTTGTTCAGAGACCAGGTTTCTGCCCTGGAGCATGAAAACAGAGGTTCTTATTATTTTTATCACAGCAAGTCAAAGCGCAGAATCTATTCTTATTCATATGAACGTCTAATCCTACTCTGATTCCTTCTGAGCTGTTGCATTTGCTTTGATTACTTTTCCCAGTTTTGGCTAAAATCAATTTTGCAGTAAACCAATCTGTGCTTACAGTGAGCAGTGCCTGAGATGGGGAGACGAGGCACAGAGCAGGTCCTGCTGTGGACCCTCTCCCACCTCAGGGCCCAGGAGAAGCTTTGCCTGTGTCCTGGCTGCCCCCCAAAAAGTTGGAGGCTATTTGTAGCGAGGAAGGGGCTAATGCTATTCCTGGGCTACCTAATGCGAGGTCTCGATGACTCAGTGCAGTTATTTCCTCTTCAATTTAGACCCCTTAGGGGCCATGTCCAGCAGGATGTCTGAATGCAGCCAAGGGATAAGGTCATTTCCTGGGGCGCAGTGTGGGCGAGCAGCAGGATTGCAAGGAGGGAGACCTGCTCCCGTGTACAGGAGCTCTCTGGAGCAATTTTCAACTGCGTCCATGCAGTGAGACTGGGTAGGAGCCACTGACTGATCCTGGGTCTGGGTCTGGGATTAAAGCACACTGCTGTGGGTGGCTTGAGGTCAGTGGGCTTTTTAATTGCTTGAAAGCCATGTCCCTGTGCTTTATCCTCACAGAGTCTGTTTTAAGATGACAACAAAGAGTCTGATCTTCTGAGGAGAGTTCTGGTTTTGCTCTAGAATCTAATCACAGTGAGAAATTGTTTCTGTTCTCTAGGTGGCTGAAAATCCATTTTATTTTTGGACTTTTTTTTTTGACTCTGTGCTTGCTCCATCCAAAGTCACGAACTACAGGTCAGAGCAGGTGACTTACCTGCATTCACCTGCCTTTTGGAGCAAAACTTCTAAACTCGTATTTTGCTTTTCTTTTTTCTCCCTGTGAATGCAGGTATCAGCCAAATGCATTTGTGCTCCCTCGGGCCCCTTGTTCCTGGAGAGCCTGGACCTATGACTGGCCCAAAGTGGTAAAAGCCATAGACTCCAGTGCCCCAGGCTGATCAAACATCACACACAGCACGACGAGTCTCTCCTCCTCACCTGGTGTTTTTAAGAGTCACCGAAACAAACTCTTGCCTGGAGAGGGGCTTGGGACAACCAGCAGGTTAAAGCTGCTACTGCAGGGGGTATTTGGTATCAAAAAGGGTGCGATTTTGTGCATACAGTTGGCTTAGGGAACAAACAGGGTGAGCAAGCTCCTGTTTGCAAGGACAGCAGCCTGAATTAAGTGTATCACAGAGCAGAAAGAAGGCGGCAGACATCAGAGACAAGCTGAATTCATGGAGTTCTCTCTCTAAAGTGCCATGCCTGGACCTCACTGCTTTTTATCCATCTTTTCACAAGTGGGATGGCCTATGTGGACTTGGTTTTTGGCACTTTTTGATGCCAGTGGTTCCAAACTAGACATGTCCAATGCTTTAGCTAATGAAGGATGGGGGTCAATGTGCAGAATGCTGTGAGCTGTGATTCTATAAGATCCGTTGAAACTTGGTTCAGCATCTCTGTAGCATGCAGCAGAACTTCGTGCCACGAGCTAAGCTTCAGAGGTAGCAGTTCTTGGTGGTCTCGCTTTTTATGGCTATAGAGGCTCATTCTACTGAGTCCAAGTCAAGACATGGATGCAGTGCTGAAATTAATCCAATATAAAGTGTGCTGGGTTCCAATTCCTGAACACCCAGGACTGTTATAACTGGGGGAGCTCTTGGAGCCAACAAGTGTCTATTTTACATGAGCCTGAAGTCTCTGTGCAGCAAATGAAAGAGTTTCCTCAGATTAGGTATGCTGGTCCTACTTGGATCTCCCCTTAAACTAAATTCAGAGGTTTCCTGGGAGATGAAGAACACAGTGAGAAAATCACATTAAAAATATGCTGAAGTATCTTTCAACTTGCCAAGTTTCCCCCTAATATATACATATATACTGATGATGAATTTAAATTCAGGTCCTAAACACTGTAGAAATGCTGGCTACCTATAGTCCACATGGAATGCTGACCCCATAACCCCTAAACCCAGCAACATTTATTAATGGCTTAACTGAAGTCTCTGTAGCAAACATTTCAGTCTCTTCAGCCAGGGAGAAGTGGGTTACATCGTGAATATCAATGCAGATCAAATAAAACTTATCTCAAGGACAAATGTATTTGTTCTGAAAATTTGGCTGAAGAAATCAGAAACGGTTCTTTAAAATATATCAGCCTACAGCAAGTTTTTATCTTCCTTTTTGGGAAGTGAAAGTTGGTGATCAAGCCATAATTTGCAATGTGTGGTAGGATACAGCAAAATCAGTGCCATTGAAAATGCCTCGTCGTTGGGACACACAGATCTGAAGGTTTGACAAAAACACATTCTCTGTCCTACAGACACGAGACCATTTTCCTTTCATTTGACTTCTTATGGATGTAGCCACCCTGGATTGTCTTGCACTGGTCACAACTGCTCTTGTGTTCTCACTGATGAATCCGCTTGTTTGGTTTATTTTGTTTGGTTGCTGGTTTGGTGTTAAATTTTTTTATTTTTTTTTTTTTTGGAGGGGGTGGGATGGGGAGGAGGATCTTCTTGGGCGTCATGGTGAGTTTTTGAGAGGGGGAATAGCTATTTTATTTCATGCATTTGGCATATCTGGGCCATCAATCTCAGAAGAGCATGTACAAGGTGCCTAAAGTAGAGAGATACAATGATGCAATTGCTGTTTTCTTCCTTTTCTTATGCAAAATGAAGGCAAAAATCTGGCTGTGTTTAAAAATCCTCATTTCTCCTCTGGAGGGAAGTGATTTGTGCCTGCAGCAGGAATAGGTACCTTCTGGTTCCAGGCCTCCTGGAACAATCCTGGGGCTATCAGCAATGCTGCAAAGGGAGAGGGGAAGGGGGAAGACGATGACTCACAAGAAGTTTCCCTGTCTGTTATGACTTTGTTTTATCTCTTCGTGTTCTCTGGGTGGCTTAGGGAGAGAGGCTTTTCCCTCATCTCTAATTTGCTGCAAGATGAATACACTGAGCAGCAGAATATTGAGAAATCTTGGGAAACTAATGAGAAATGCCTGAATGAGCTCAGCACGTTTCTCCACTCAGCTGTTAGGCTTTAATACGCCAGTGGTGTTGGGCAGAGGGGGCATGAAGGGGCTCTGAGATGGTTCCACGGGAGTTGTGCTTTTTGTGGCAAAATAGGACAAAGTTAATGGTTTTAAAATAAAAGATGGTGGATCCAGACAGATTCAGGTAGAAGTCCCATCTGTGGAAACCTTCAAGGTCAGGTTGGACTGGGCTCTGAGAAAGCTGATCTAATGGAGGGTTCATTGAAGGAGTGTTTGGAATAGATGGGCCTTAAAGGTCCCTTCCAACCCAAACTATTCTTCAATTCTATGATTCTACTGCTTGGCCAAAGTACCAACCTATGTTCTAACTCAGAGATTCGGTCACCTTCCACTGTACATGTTATTTGGAGGTGTGATATTTCTAGTTTACTAAACTCTTACTACAGCTTCTTCTTCTCACACATTGTCTTATTTCCCTGACCTATTGATCCCTGCTGGATGCTGCAGGGGGGTGGCTGAAGCTCTGGCTTGGTGGTGAAGGATGTTTCCTGGCGAGGACCACAGCAGGTATTTACCATCCTCAAGGTGCTGACTGTAAGCTCTTGGGTAGGGATTTCTGGTTTTCTGCCCTGGGGAGTTTCTGCTGCCACACACATTCTTTGAGGCTACTGGGAATTTCTGTGGCTAAAATGGGAGAAGAGTATTCCTACCTTCAAATGTAACTCAGATCTGCCTGAACCCGGTCCAGCCGTCAGTAGGACTTTTCCCTTTGTGATGGGCACAGCTGAGAGCGTGGCTGCCAGCAGTCCTGAACTGCATGATCTCAAAAAACAGATTGCAGTGGGAAGGACTGAACTGCTACCATGGATATTTCCTTGACCAGACCTAATGTATTTCTCCAGCAAGAGCGACGTACACAAGGAAACGAGTACCCCAGTCCCAGATGGGAAGCTTTGCCTTCAGCTCAGCTCTGATTCAGGTAGTGTTTTACCCCGAGGAGATGAAAACACCAAGAGAAGCAGAATAATGTGAGGGAGACATCTGTGTTTCACCATATATTTGGAAAGGGGAGGTGTCAGGTTGCCTTAGGAGGTTTGTCAGGGTCAGTAACACTCGAGAGATGCAAATCAGCCCCATGGCAGCGTGGCAATGACTCAACCTTTCCCTACAGCCTGTTCTGCCCATGTGTGTGATAAAAAGCTGGTACAAAGATGGGTTTCATTGTTATGGACTTATCACCTTCCTTGGGCCTTTCATGCAGCAGATAGATGAAGGGCAGGAAGCTTACGGCACATCCTCGAAGCTGTGGAAGTCCCTCCCTTGTTTTTCCATGGAGTCTGTGTCTGGCCTTCAAAGGGCATGCTGATGACCATGGCTGCCATCTCCTGTCCACAGTGGCTGCTTCCTCTTGCAGATATAGAGACATGTGATGGCATATGTGCCCTCCAAAAACCTCAGCCAGGGGCACCAGGCACAGTCCCTGTGGATTTCTTATCACAGGCAAATAGCATGAATAAGATGGGTCTGTGGCTTCCCCCCCTGGCTGGTGCATCTCGGACCTGCCAACCAGTTGAGTCCAGCAAAGGGTAGGGTGACCACAGGAGAGGTGCTGCAGTGCCATTCAGCAGCTGGCATAGGAACCTTCTCTCACAGGTGACCAAGGGGCTCTGCCATCTGATTTCAAAGTCTGCTTGACAAGTGGTATCCAGTGCCTTGTTTCAGAAAGTAGTCGAGAGGCCTGAGCTCTTTCAGATTAATGGCTCATCTTAGGGCACTGTGTCTTGATGTTCCCGAAGCTGCTAATCCTAATTAACAGCTTTTCTGAGTCCCTTTTATACCACTTCTAGCAGCCCAAGTGGGCTGTAAAGTGAATGGAAATGACCCCATGGAGAGCTCTCTCTGGAGATGTTGCTATGCCGACCTGCTTACAGCAACTATTAAGGCTTTGGTCGATCTCTTCCATCCTGAGTAGTTGTTATTGTCATATGGACTCAGGTGGTGCAGAGGTGTAGTTGGAACAGATAGGTCCTGGACTCTATTATTTACTTTCCTGGAAGATGTGGGGAGAAAGGGAAGAGACATGGACAGAGGGGTAAAATCATGCCAGGCAGCAATAGAATCAACAACAGCAGCGACAACAACAAAACAACCTGAGAGACCTCTGACAGAAAACTGAGTCAATGTTTTTTCACACAATCCTTAAAAAAAAAAAAAAAAAAAAAAAAAAAAAAAATCCATTATTTTCCCAAACACACTTCTTTATTGAAGGTCTGCAGGCAATAGGGCATTTCCTCCCCTGTACTTGGGTTTTCTCACCCAGTCTGATGGGAACACTGGGCAGGAGTGTTTATGTCCCCCTGCTTGCCCCGTGGTGCACAGCTTGAAACACTTTTGGCCACGCTCATTCTCCTTAAATTCAGTCTCCCCGAGGCCTACAAACCTGAGGCATTAAAAGTAAGACAAATTATAATGAATGTATTTTAGGAATATAAAAAGTAACGACTTAATATAACTTTCTCTTCTCCCCCCCGGCCTCTCCCCCATCCTCCACCACCTCATGTTTTTAACATTTTGGGAGCTGTCAAAGCTTGGAGGGACACACGGTGGGCCAGAGAGAGGGAGGGGTGGGCTGGTGGGAACTTTGCCTGCTGGGCACTTCTCCCCAGGCTGGCGATCTCCATCCCAGGGCACTCCAGCACCGGCAGTCCTTGGAAACCAGCATCCTCCCCACATCTCAGAGACAAATAACAGTGACTCCAAGGGCACTCAAAAGTGGGGCAAGAAAGGGGCACAAAGTGGTTTCCATGGTGGTGGCCAGGTTGTCATGGCCCTGCTCTGTGTCTGCACAGAAGAAGCTGTCCCGGGCTGGGCAGGAAATCCAGAAAAGAAGCCCACTCGAAAAAAACCCAAAACTTAAGGAGAAGAAATGACATAAGGGGACGTGTGGGCTCTTGCAGGTGGCTCAGCTGTTCTCCATGTTGTGGATGAGGTTGGATGATGGTGGGGCCACATCCCCCCTGCAAGTTTGATGAAGGGCATGTGGATGATGGAGGAAAGGTGGAGGACCCTTGGCCATCCTCAAGCAGGCTCGTGTGATGCCTCATGTGTTAGGATGGTCTTGGGGTGTTTAATGGGTGGGAGGGAGCTTCTTCATTAGCAACAATGCTCTCTTTCCTTCTTCCCAAGGTAAACTGGATGTTCAGGGGAGATTTTTGGGTAGCTTCAAGGCTGAGGGAGTGGAGTCAGCAGGATGTGGGGAGGGAGACAGTGTTTGGGGGGAATAGTGAGAGGCCAATTAATTTCCCTAGTGAATCAGTCATGATTAATGAATGCTTCTCCAAAGGAACGAAGGTTAAAGTGTCACAGACGTGGCTGTGTGGGCCCAGGGCAGGATTTCGGGTCAAGAGGCTGAGTGGCTCTTGAGGGAGGCCTTTTTCAGAGCTGGGCTGTCCCTTTGATTGTGATCACTCCAAAAGTCATTACAATGGGGAATAGAAAGGCTGAAATAAAGTTCACCAAGTATCATTGCCAAACCACCTCTGCCCCAAAACACTGGGGGAAACACCCGTATTTTCTTTACAATGGCAACAGAACAAGGAGACCAAGCAAGGGCTTCTCTTGCACTACAAATAATGATTTTCAATCATTTAAAGAGGCTGCTCCTGAGCAGTGTTGATTTGAAGCAACTTCTGCCTTCTTTAAAACAAACCCAGCAAAAATATCGCCCACCCACCCCCAAAATATCAGACTGACATTTTTCCCTACTTTCCAACAAGATACTTTTCTGTGGGGATATAAAATAATTAACCAGCTCCAGTAACCCCCTCAGGAGGGAGGCAGGGGACCATATTTAGCCTTCTTACAAAGTGTGGACAGAGAATGCAGTGTTGAAGATGGGCAGTCCATAATGTTATTTATTATGTATAATAAGTAGCATCCAGAAATCTCAGTTAAGGATCAAGCCTTAGTGTGCCAATCCCTGTACAGACACACAGGAACAGAGTCTCTGCCCTGAAGAGCGTACAGTCTAAAAATGGTCCCTTATGTGATGTAATTTGGAAGGGAAGAATAGGAATTAGAGGCAGAGAAATGAAATATCAACCTTTTTCCTGATTTCCTTTCATCTTCCAAACAAAAGCCATAACAATAAATGCTGAGATCATCATTTGCAGTCCCCATCATTAGCCAGATGCTAGAATGACAGAATGATAGAGTGATAGAATCAGAATCATAGAAGCTGGAAAAGGTCTTTTAAGATCATTGAGTCCAAACACAAACCTAATGCTGCCAAGTCCACCAATAAACCATGTCCCCAAGTGCCACGTCTCCATGCCTTTCAAATACCTGCAGGGGTGGTGACTGCCCTGGGCAGCCTGTTCCAATGCCTGACAACCCTTCCACTGAACGAATTTTCCCCAATATCCAACATAAACCTCCCTTGATGCAACTAGAGGCCATTTCCTCTTGTACTGTTTGTTGTTCCTTAGGAGAAGAGGCCGATCCCCACCTCACCACAACCTCCTTCCAGGGAGTTGCACACAGTGAGAGGGTCCCCCCTCAGCCTCCTTTTCTCTGGTTTAAACACCCCCGGCTCCCTCAGCTGCTCCTCATCAGATTTGTGTCCCAGACCCTTCCCCAGCTCCATTTCCTTCTCTGGACACTCTCCAGCCCCTCAACGTCTTTCTTGTCATCAGGGACCCAGAACTGAACCCAGGATTTGAGGGGCCTCACCAGTGCCCAGTGCAGGGGACAGTCCCTGCCCTGGCGCTGCTGTCACACCGTTGCTGCCACAAGCCAGGTGCCTTTGGCCTCCTTGCCCACCTGGGCACACTCTGGCTCATGGTCAGGGGCTGTCAAACAGCACCCCCAGGTCCTTTCCCCCTGGGCACTTTCCAGCCACTCTGCCCCAGCCTGTTGTGACCCAAGGACAGGATCCAGCATTCGACCTTGTTGACCCTCATACAACTGGCCTCAGTCCATGGATCCAGCCTGTCCAGATGCTCTGCAGAGCCTTCCTGCCCTCCAGCAGATCAACACTCCCACCCAAACTGGTGTCCCCTGCAAACTGACTGAGGGTGCTCTCAATCTCCTCATATTAAACCCTCTGGGTGGTACAGTAAGGAGACATTTGGCAGTGCCAAACACTGCTGCTAACACCATTAACATCAAGAATACAGTCCCCAGGTGCTATTCTTCCACCTGCAGCAATGACAGCATCCCACAAGACCTCCTGAACAATGTTTCCTAGTGAGGAGTCTTTACTCCCAGCTATCCTCATCCTCAACTCTTCCTTCGGGTCTTCATGGTGAATTTCAGTTGTATTCATTTCAGCCGTAAGTAACTCTTTGAGGAAGGTCTCCTTCAGTTTCCTCAAGAGCTGCATTAACCAGTCCAGGCTCTGTATTCACTAGTGATAGCACAGCAGCTGCAGAGCTTTCTGCCACAAATGATGATCCTGCACTTGGCACCTCTGTATCCTTGGATGTGTTTGCCTCCACACTGCCAGGGGGAGGTTCCTTCCCTTTGGAAATAGTGTTCTTTTTCTGCTGTAGTTCAGATTTGTATTTCTTGGAACCAGGACACCTCATCTGCAGGTGAGCTTCTAGTTCACACTGCTGCAAGGTCTGCTGACACTGTGGCTTGGAAGGACTGAAGACAATCAGCTTATCCAACAGGTTTTGTACTGGAGGGCTGGCCCTGTGGCACTGCTGGAAAGAGAGATTTTTCCAATCCACAGGACAAAAGTTGTACACCTGCATGAAGTTTTCAAGGTATTTGAAATGGTACTTATGTCCAAAGGGGCTGTCCATAGGGTGTCCTAAACACAGATATGGCAGATGAGTTCATCCTCCACTTCATCCTGGAAGCTGTAGGGATGATTGTCCAACAAGAGGTGGAACTGACCACATTCACAGCAAACCCCACTAACCTGGAATGCATGTTCTTCTGCTACAGGATCACAGAATTATTTGGGTTGGAAGGGACCTTAAAGACCATCTCGTTCCAACCCCCTGCCATGGGCAGGGACACCTTCCACTAGACCAGGTTGCTCAGAGCTCCACCAGCCTGGCCTTGAACACTTTCAGGGATCAGCCATGCTAGCCAGCATCAGGCACTTTCAGGCCACCAACACGGAAACTTGTCACATAGCAGCTGTCTGACAGAGGCTCTATGTAGGCACCAGCAGTGGGAACATGACTCGCTGGTCCCTGGGAAGGGGAGGGAGGAGGTGAGGGAAGCCCAGCACCAACTCAGCCTGCGAGGGTGACAATGTGCAGCTCCTTCATCAAGTTTACAGGAGCAGAAGAATGCTGAGACCTCCATGAGAGGAGGAGGCAGCACAGCCATCCAGGTGTTCAAAGCCACCCCGGTGTCCTGCAGCACCCCTGGTGCCTCTGTCCCTTGTGCCCAGGGTGACACAGCTCAGCCCTATGTTTTTGCATCCCCTGGAGTGAACTAATCAAACACTGGTGAAAAATCAAGAGCCGTCCTGGCCTGAAAGACACTGTGGGCACCATAACCTTCTTCAGCACGATGGCAGAAGCACAGTGTGCAGGGACAGGCAGGTGGTTTGTGCCAGCCTAGGAGGGACCAGTGGGGTCAACCCCCACTGCCATGCTGAGCAGGGCAACACATGGCTACTGGATGTCTCTGTGTGCTGAATTCCCTCCTTACAGCAGGGAAAGCTTTTTTCAGGAAACTGGAGCTTTGCACAGTAATTCAAAAAAATGGCAGATTTTTCTTTTTGGCTTTTCTTAGCTTTCCTTTTTTTTGAGATACTATAGAAACTTAAAAACATGATTGAATTTGTTCATGCCTTTATTTATTGCGCTATTTATGATGGGCACAGATTTCCCTAAGCCAAAAAACCCCCTCCCTCCTCCTTCCCCAGCCTTAGTAATCAGCTCCCTTGTGCTCCAGCCCACGCTAGGCTATTTTCCTCTGTCAAATCCTCCATCATTGGTTAAATTACCTAGGTGTGTGTTGGCTTTATCTTTTCTTGGTGAAATCTTATAATCTTTCAAGCCTACTTTGTCCGAGTCCCTGTCATTCTCTCAGGTTTCTTGAACACCCTGTTTCTCTCCTGGCTGATTTTGTGAAAGGTCTAATTTCAACAAGTTGCTCCTCTCAGGGCTGAAGTCTGTGCTCCAATGCCCATGATAATCATTCATGTCCATCACGGCTCCCCAGAGCTCTGAGGTTACAGCAAATTGCAGATGTTTGGACTCCTTTGCACTTGGCTGTTAAATTTTCTCCTGCAACCTCCCTTCCCCGTTTTGCTGCCTGCGCTCACTGCAGCCGACGTTGCCAGCACCCCTTTCAAGCCACCCTCCTGTTAATGAGCATACCTGGCCTGGGCCCTGGTTTGCCACGGGCTGTCCCTTCCCACGCACACCCGAACAGCTGCCCTCCGCAATGTGAAGACACGCTTCACTCAGAGCCTGTCGTGTGAGCCAGTTTTAATCTCGGATGCTCTTTCCTTTTGGCTCCCCACAGAGATCATAGGACCCTCTTTAATCCAGCTCCCTGTTGGTGTAGGGCTGAGTCATAGGAGGCTTTTCTGCTGCTACATCTAATAATGCTTTGCTATCGGGAGCAGAACATCAACCCGCTTGGCTGGGAGTCGGCACTGTCACCCAGCAGCTCCCCTTGTCTGGAAGTTGTTTTGATTCTTTTCTTAGACTTCTCCCTCTCTGTGTCTTTCTCTCCAAAACATTAATTTCCTCTAATTAGAGCCTCCTTAACAATTCTTTTTTTTCCCCTTCTCCTCAGTTAATTTCCTCTAATTAGAACCTCCTTAATAATTCTTTTGCTAAATCAATTTCCTCAGTTAGAACCGCCCGCCATAATTTCTTTCCACCCTTTCAAAAGCTGTCGGAGTAGCTAAGCAAATTATGCTTCTGGGTAACCTTTATCTCTTACTTGGTATTTTAAAAGAAGAACTGTAACAGGTTAGACAGGCACAATTTCCCCTTTCAGAGCTCTGCTGGTCTGACCCCATTAGGTTATACTTAGCTGAGTGTTGTACTATTGTATACTTAATAAGATGCTCTAGCTGTTCCTCTGGAACCAAGGTAAGGCTGCACTTATGAATGAATTAAACATGACACTTCATTATTCAGATCAGATTTAACAGTGTCAAAATCCGTCTTTAAACCAGATCAAATTGCTCTCCAAGAATATGTAAAACCTCCTTGCCTCTGTTAGCTGTCCTGTGATCCAGCCCTTCCTAACTTTTTCTCTGCAGCCATGCTGGCTTTCTTCTCATGACAAGACTTTGAAGTACTATTTTTTTCTAGAACATGCTGCTTTAAAAAAAAAAGATCTTGCTTCTAATTTACACAGTGAGTAACTATTAATGGCCCTTTGGTTTTCACAATCATGTTGTGGGCCATATCAGCAGTTGGTGTAAATGGGGAGGCAGCCAGTTTACACATTATGGACCTTGGACCTGAGCTTCCTCTCCTACATTATGGAGTTTCTTCCCAGTTGAAATTGTATTATGGAGTTCTCCATCTCTTTAAGATGGACCATAAGGAACCATCTCAGTATGTCTGACCTTGAAATCTATCAAGGACAACTCACTCCTTTTCCTGATTTTGGGAGAAAAAGGGCCAAGTATTGATGGCAACTGGGAGGATTCATACAGGTTTGGTGAAGACCGTCATTTTATGTAATTATGAAAAAAAAAAAGAATTAAAGGGACACATCTGAGCTGGAGGAATGCTCTCTTCCCACCACTGGTAGGTGCAGCAGACCTGATGGTTTCAACACGTGTTGCTGTGCAGGAGAGCACTGCCCTTCTGTGCTGCACGGCACAGCAGGGCCCAGCCCTTGTGAGACAGCCCAAAGGAAAGCTCACACCAGGCTCAGGAGACTTCTGGCCTTTGTAGCACACAGACTTTCACCCTCTTTTGGCGAAGCCCAACGTGAGCTGCAGGGATTGCTGCTCCAAGTCCTGATCACAAAGCAAAGAATGTCACCGTGGGCCCTGAAGAGTCTGCTCCAGTAAGGCAGATGGGCCCTTCAAACTTGTGAAGTGCTTTTTGGCACCATCTGATGAGGAATCAGCAACGCCTCGGTGGGTGGATGTCTTGGGTGCCACTTGGTGCAAGTGGAGTGATCCATGAGGAATGTTTCATAGATATTCTGTGGGGAGCTGGTGGAAGCTTCCAGCTACTCCATCCTTGTCAGTGTCACTGTCAGATGTCTGCGCAGGTTCAAAATACTTTATTCAAGCCCAGCTACTGTGGAGAACTGTACTGGTGCCCTTTTTCACACTATTCCCTCCTCACCTTTCCAAGCTTCTAGCACTCCACAAGGTCTGTCCTGGTGGAAGTGGTGCAGAAGTCGTAAGAGCTTTATTTCCTCTGAAGTCTTAATAATTGTGCTGAAAAATCCATTTGCCATCATTTCCCATGGAATTTTTGAGTAGGATTGGATGGAAAAGTAAAATGCATTGTGGTTTTTGTTTTTGACAAAATCCCTAATGCTTGAAACGGGAATAGGATGTCTTTGGACAATCTTTCAAAGAGTACAATGCTGGTGGTGTTGGAGATGAGGCTGTTTGGGAAGGGTAGATTCTCTAAAAAGATACGTTAGAAGGCTAAAAAAAAAGCTGTTTGGTTCTTCTCAGAAGAGACGAGAGAACAGGAAGAGGGAATCACCAGGTTGGATTGTTCCAACTGACAGCTGACCACAACAGAAGAGATGCTGTTCTCTATGCTCCTGGAGAAGCCCATCTTGCTGGTCTCCAGTCCTTCCAGTTGAGGACAAGGAAGGGCTAGAGATAGAGATAGGCAATCCAGTAGACAATGTTGAAGAGCAGGAAGGCAGTGGGGAAGAAGACGCGCGAGTAGGAGTCCAGGCGAGAGATGTGAATGCGGACCCTCCCCTCCCGCCACATCCCTGTCTGACAGTCCTCAATGCAGCAGAAGAACCTCTCACATTCCTTTCCTTCCAAGCACGGGGAGCCAGGGTCGTCATCGTCATCCTCCTCTATCTCTGGGGGCCAGTGCATGATGTGGTTGATGTTGATGGTGGTAAAGGTTGGCATCACCTGTGCACCGGCAGGCGGCTGTAACGGGGAGAGGCAGGCAGATTAAAGGGAAGGAAAAGGCAAGAAAATGTGTTCTAGACACCAAAACTCACCCAGCTGGCAATAGGTCAGTTCATAGCACAGGTGCAGTTCAGTGGAGAGGGGTCACTGATTATCTCCCATCTCTGCACCTGGTTGTAAACCACCACGTTGGCACAGCGTGGGAATTGGCAGCTCCCAGCATGACTGTGAGTGTCCTGCCTGACACCCTCAACCCAAGTCAGCAAAGATCTAATTGCTCTGATTCCCAACCTCTGCCACTAATAGGCTGTGCAGACAACAGGACCTGTTTGATTTCATCTGTGCAGCCTCTTCCCCCATTCCCCTGAGCTCAGCTGTTTCTGGAGACACAGCACACAGTTCAAATGTGTCTTTTGGCTGCTGCCAGATATTGGAGAAAAGTGGAGGAAAGGCTGTGTGTGACTCATAATCTCTTGGCCCAGGAGGAGGCACATCATCAGCCTCATGGAAGAACTCCATCCGCCCTGAGATAAGAGGGATATGCTGGGAAATGAGCCTGGCACAGAAGAGATCCATCTTTTTTTGTTTCAGTTCTCTCCCAGTTCAGAGGCCTCTTTCAGTTGATGTGTCAGAAGCACCTGCATGAGCTTGGGTATATCTCATGATGGATGATAAGAATGGTGACTACCCTGGGTTCACTCTCCCCACATTTGGCAGATCTTCTGATAGACAGACCACAAAAGAAAGTAGGTTTCTGCATCTCTGTGACCTAAGATACCTCTGTAATCCACAGAGGTCAAACTGATACAGGTGGAATAACCTCTCTTAAAATGGACATTTATATTTGGTCACATGAGCATAAGCTAAACTCAACTACTGACTGTACTGATAAGCTGTCCAGCAATTTTGAAGAGAGCACAGAGTGCCTGGTTCTGACAGGGGCTGTTTTGTTTTAAAGGAACTGGAGCTGCTTTTTCTGGTTGTGTCTCACCTTTCACATCCTCAGACCCAGCACACAGTGGTGAGAAGACTTCATGAACACAGTACAGCACAGGCACTAAACCACATCAGCAGTTTCCAATGCAAGGTCAGGAGGGATATTTCTAAATAGCTTGGTGTTCTAACAACATTCCACCTCTGCTGGCCCCTTTGACCTACCAGCCTGGCTTTCCTGTTGTTGTGCTCCAGGGGTTTCTTGTTTCCCACCAGGTAGTTGAGGGTGGCGTACTCCATGAGAGCTGCAAACACGAAGATGAAGCACACGGAGACAAAGAGGTCCATGGCTGTGATATAGGAAACACGGGGGAGGTGCTTGCGGGAGATGGTGCTCAGGGTGGTCATTGTGAGCACAGTCGTGATACCTAAGAGAGAAAAGAGTGGGTTAAGTAATGACGAGCAGCACTTCTGTCTCCCAGACTCATCCAGTCCTCAAAACACCCCCATTTCCTCTCTACTCTGGAACAGAAATTTCTCTGGTTGTCTGGTCCCATTTTTGCTCTGCTTAGCCAGTCTCTGGTCTTGAGATGTCCTCTGACAATTCTCTATGAAAAGAGAGAGATGTTCCAAATCTGGGTGTCACAGAGGCCATCAGTGGGGACTGGTAAAGGAGAGAGGAACGAGCTGCTCACTTTGTATAAGCAAATCAACAGTTGTGTTTGATGCTGCTCCCCTGGAGAGGTTAAGATCCCCGAGGAAATAAATCCACCAAGCAGGGATGGAATTTCAGGTAGCGTTTTGTCACTGTGGGTTTCCCTTCCCGAGTCACCCGGGGAATTTTTAAGCCATGACTGAGCCCCCAGCTATTGTCCGAGCAGAACATGCACTTAATTGTACCAGCTCAGCAGCTCTGGGGCTGCTCTGTGAAGCTGCCTGGCCCTGCCTTACCCTTTACTTAAGGCTGGGTTGTTCAGGCAAGATTTGCCCTTGGTGAAGCCGTGCTGGCTGTGTTGAATCACCTCCTGCCCTCCATGTGCCTTAGCACAGCTTCTAGAAGGATCTGTTCCATGATCCTCCCAGGCACACAGGGGAGGCTGACAGGTCTATCTTTTACCCTTTGAAAAAATAGCTGCAATGTTTTCCTTTTTCCAGTCACTGCTATGACTTTTCAAGTATAATGGAGAGTGGCTTGGCAACCACATCAGCCAATTCTCTCAGGATGCACCTTGTCAGGTCCCACAGACTTATGTATGGTCAGGTTCCTCAGGTGGTCTCAAACTTGATCTTCTCTTGCAGTGAGAAGGACTTTGCTGCCCCAGTCGCTGTCTTGCAATCCATCCACTTGAGAGATGTGGGGAGAGAGGCTGCCAGTGAAGACTGAGGCAGAAAAGTACCTCAGCTGCCTTCTTGTCTGTTTTCCACTTGTATTCATTGTGGTGTTCACTTTCTCTGACCTTCCTTTTCTGGCTGACATAGCTGTAGAAGCCCTTGTTAGTTATCCTTTGCATCCCTTGCCAAGTTCAGCTCCATCCACACCTTGGCCTGCCTGATCCCACGCCTACACAACTGGGAACTGTCCCTGTAGTCCAAGATACCTGTCCCACTTCCACTAGCTGTGCATTTCCTTCTTTAGTTTGACCAGAAGGTCTTGACTCATCTGTGCTGGCCTCTTGTTTTCCTTTCCTGCTTTCTTACACCTGGGGATGGAGAGCTCTCTGTGGAAAGCATCCTTAAAGATCTGGCAGTGGTGTTCTGCTCTCATCTCTGAGGGCAGTTCCACAAGGGTCATATTTACTAGCTCCTTGAAAAGCTGGAGGTTTGCTTTCCTTTTTTGCTCACTTGCTTTGAGGACCATTAGGTCCACTATCGCATCCCCTCTGGTCAGGCTGTCTATTCCCTGGCTGAAGAAGTTATCCCCAGTGCACTCCAGGAGTCTCCTGGATTGCCTACAGCTTGCCCTGATGCTTTCCCAATGGATGCTGGGGTGGTTGAGGTCCCCCATCAGGAAAAGAGCCTGCACGCTCGATGCCTCCTGTAGCTGGAGCAGGAAGGCTTTGTCAAGAGGCTCTCCTTGACTGGGCAGCCTGAAGAAGACACCAATCACAAGGTTCCTTTTGTTTCCGAGGTCTCTGATTCTTACCCATAAGCTTTCAATCTGCTCGTGGCTATTCTTCAGAGAGAGCTCTTCACAATCTGTCCATTTCTTGATGTAGAAGGCAAGTGGGTAGGAGGTGATAAGGAATGTCTTTTGACTTGAATGGGGCTTGGAATTGTTTTTTGCAGCAGCAGCAATGCTCACAGACCTGTGATAAAGCGTCAGGAGCAAAAAAAGGATCGGCTGCGAGAGTTGCTATTTGATCTCATCCACTGGTTTTTAGGATGTGGGGAAGAAGCAAGAACTGCACATGTTTCTCCTTCTCCAGCACCCGTCTAAATCCACCTGCCAGCCTTTCCTAGGGTCACTCCCGTGGCTCTGGGTACAAGCACGGCAAAACATTTTCATATTTTCCTGCTGTATTTGCATTGGCAGATGTGATGTGCCTTCCCATATATTTGAAATTCCAGTGGAACTGGTCCAGTTTACATCTCCTTAATGTAGGCTGGCGGGCTTGAAATGTGCTGGGGATCATTTGCATCAAGTACAACAGGGGCTGTGGAGAGAATACAGTTTTCTTCACGTGCTGAGGCCCCTTGTTTTTTGAGACAGCCACCATGACTGTGTCACCTGTGCAGAACATTTTTACCAGCATACCCTCACCTCCATTGGAAACGACACCCTCCTTCTCCTCCTCTCTCCATGGGCACCAAAGAATTTAATTTTGCTGGGGAGGTGGGGAGACATGGTCAGCATGGATGGGCTCTGAATAGCTGATGGCCCCTCCTGTCCTCTCCATCCCCACAGAGAATCTGCAGGCAGGGCTGGGAATGCTACCTCCAATTAAAGGGAAAGTCAGCAGGGCTGATGGGGAGCACAGCATTGGGAATCAGAGCTTGCTGCAAAATGCAGATACAGCCAAAATGTATTAAAGGTTTGCAAAGCCCTCTCCAGCACCTCTCAGAGCAGCACTGAAACAACAGAAGCTTCTTTCTGCCTCAAAGAACCACTGCAGTTTGCTGAGAAAATCTAAACAATGGGCAGAGCTGTCACCACATCCTCCATCCTGGGTCCTGTGGGGTGACTGACAGAAAAAGGTTGTACCCACAGGGCTTCCACCTCCTGCCAGAGCTTGGGGCTTTGCGGATACAGCTGAGCAACTTTGCCCATTAACCCTACAGCCCTCCTGTCACTGGTCCTACACTGAGGCCTTCAAAAGTCATGAGGAAATGTGGAACACACGCACGTGACAGAAGCCCTTTGGGCAGCACTGCAGTGGCACAGCTCACCCTCTCCCTCTCCCTGTCAGTGCACGAGAATACCCGCATTGTCAACTTGGAAAGGGCTGTGTTCAGGTCTCAGATCAAGACAGGAGAGTGATGTGCTATCCTAAAATAATCCAGCAGTCCAAGCCAGCACAGCTGGAGATTTGGTTGGGCTTGAGAATAGTGTTACCAACAGGAAGCTGGAGGATGGACTATTCTCCAGTAAATTCAAAAATGCCAGAAAATGGCAAAGTGCTTGAGGAAATTTTGTACTCCAACACTCCAATCTGCCAGCCTGGCAGAGTTTGACAAGCATCAGACATGCATCATCCTGTCTCTTACCCAGAGACGTCCTGGCTGGTGTAGAGTCTCTCTTAATCCAGAAGGAAACCCAGGAAAGAACAACAGTCAGGATGCAGGGAATGTAGGTCTGAATGGCAAAATAACCCATACGTCTACTTAGGTCAAAAGAAACTGTCATCACCATGTACTCCCCTAGGAAAAAGCAACAGAGACATTGGAATCAGAACATGGAGCTTCCTAAAACACAAAAACCATCAAAGTTTCTGAATTCAGAGTGTTTCTGATGAGGTTTTCTTCCCTGGCTGGCTGGTTTTGTAGCTGCCCAGAGTGTTAGCTTCATCTGGCTGGCTGACTTAGTAGGCTTGGTGACTCGCTTGTTTTGTGGCTAGTGGACTCTGTGGCCACCTGGCTGGCTCTGTGGCTGTCTGACTCAATGTCTTTGTGACTAATTTAAGAGCTGACTTTGTGGTTGCCCAACCGGCTATTTGCCTGGCTGTCTATATGGCCAATAGGCTGCATTTTCCTGCCTGGCTATGCCTCCAAGGACACTGAAAATCCACAATTAGGAAAAGTTTCGGGGAAGAAACGATAGAGAGCATTCATCTTCAGCTGATTGCTGCATGGGTTTCTTTTCTATAGAAGCTATTTGGCTATAACAGGCTACATGCCCTGCCTTGCTAACGAACTACCTGAGCTCTGACAAAGGAGGTTTCCTTCAATCACTTCCATTGAGACTCCAGCTCTGCCTCTGGAAAAGGCATGTGGCGCTGTACAACCTAATTGCTCATTTGGCAACTTACAGCGGAGGTTCTCTGTCTCTTTTCAGAAGCTCACAGTCAGTACTGAAAGAAAGCCACCTGACAGCTCTAGGGTTAAGATGGAGCTTGCAAGCAATTACCAAAAAAATAGAATTACAAACATCAGAGGGCCACTTCTGCATTCAAGACACTTTCACTTCTTGTTCCCATTTGTGCTGTCTTCCTACCCCAGTTAGAGGCTGGCTGCCACTGTGGCCAGCAGCAGCTTCCTGCAGAGTGGGAGAAGCACTACTTTTTGCTGTTCCAGAGGGCTTAAAAGTATAAGGTCATCCTGCCTTCAGGAATCCAGAGGCTTTCCTCAGTTGTCTCTGGGGAAGGAAAGGGGACGTGAGCTATTATGAGGAGGAGAAGGAGCTGAAGGACTTCCATTACTTAGTTTCTTCACACATGCAGCCTTATCCCTGCCTCTTAAAGCACAATGCAGGTGTTCATCAGCCTGACACAAGTTTACAGAAGGAAAGATCGAGACCTGCAAGTTCTGACATCCCCACCCATCCCAATCCTACGCATCACCCAGAGATCACACAATATGCACATACTGCAGCAAGAGGGGATCTCAGCTCCATGTCATGACCCTTCACTAAGGGACAGCTTCATCCACATCAGCACTGTCACCCCACAACTCACAGATGTCAGTGGTTCTGGTCTGTCCCTCCTTCATCTTCCCCTCACCCCTCATCTCCATCATTTCTGCTGCCTCTAGCCAAAGTCCATTTTTGTGACCTTCCTTTCCCACCACTGTGGAGCTGTCTGACAACTCCTTTGCCTCCCACCAGGTCTCTAGAACACTGGTGGTTCCTTGGGCTGTGTCCCTTAGCCTCACCTGCCCCAGTCCTGAGAACTTCCGAAGTGTTCCTCAGCCCCGTGAAGTCAAACTGGTAGAGCCTCCAGGTGCGCTGGTCAGAGACCTCGATGGAGTAGCGTCTCCAGCGATAGACAATCTCCTCCCGAGGGTATCCATCTGGGAAAAGAGGCACGGACATCAGTGGAAGAATATGGGTCTGTGCCTCCACCTCAGCCACCACCCTGACCGCAGGAGCATTGGCATCTCACCCGAGCTGTTTTGCAAACATGAAGCTTTCAGGCAGGTATTTCCAATGCCTTTTGTTTAGACTCCCTTAGGCACTCCCAAGTGCAATGGGAGTAGGGACTGCATGTCCCCTCATGGGCTGCTTCAGATCCTGGGGATGGGAAAAGCAACGCCAGAAGCGGAGCCTTTCTAAGGACTGCACTGGTGGGAATGAGGTATGAGTTGGCGTAACAGGAATCTCTAGGTTTGGGGAAGAACTTTCAGGGTGGCAGAGCACTGCCCAGGACAGTTGTGGAGTCTCTCTCCCAACGATTTTGGAGTAAAAACTCTGGATTACAAACCCACCTGGACACATTCCTGTGTAACCTGCTCTAGGTGACCCTGCCTTGTCAGGGGGGTTGTACTAGATGATCTCCAGAGATGCCTTCCAATCCCAACTATTCTGTGATCCTGTGACCCTACCAGTCTGAAATCTTTAGGGTTTTAGCTCCCTGGAGCAGCATGGTTCCCCATGACTCCTTTCCATCCCAGGCATAAGTGCACCAGGAACACAAAGCTACCAGCATGGGAGGTAGCATCATTCTGGCTGCTCTGTGTCCTCCTGGTACCTCTTGCTCTGGGAGCTGGTCTATGGAAAAGAAGGGATGCGTTCTCCATGGAGAAGAAGACCTGGTCCTGCAGGCTGCAGCACAGCTTCTCCTGTCTCTATCTTTCTTGACAAAGAAACAAGCCTGCTGCGAAGCAGGGACCTACAGGAGGGTTCCTCAGAGGAGCACGGAGTAAGAACTTGGCAGCTAACTAACAGTGTGTTTCTAATTATCGAGTGTGTACGGCATGTACTGTTAATTAGCAAAGAACGAGGGATGGTTGGAGACGAGGGGATGATATCTCCCCAGCACGCTGCCTCCCGCTGAAGCACCGCAGTGCTCTGTGAGCTGCATCTCTTCAGTGGCAGGGGAAGCTCAGATGATTAAGTCAGATTTCCCACCCACGCAGAGGACGGGGATCTCTTGGTGCAGAAAGGCTCCCTGCAAAATTACCAGTGGAGATGTGCTAACATCAGCAGCCCTCCCTGCTGAGGAGTCTGGACCAGTGGTGACTGAGAGGGGAGGTCTGAGTAACCCAATGGCCTTGGGTGGGAAGTTTCCAGACATCACTCTAGGCTGAGGTCTGTAAAGCAAGGCTGACCTCTCAGAGAGCAGGAGAAAGGGGAATATACAAGGCAGGACAGCTGCCACTTGTCTACCAGAATATACCCATAGTATGTCCACAGTGACCAAAAGGTCAGTGAAATAATCTCCTCCAACCACCCATCCAAGTTAAGGAGAAATTCAGAGGTGCTGTGAATCTGCCCCTGGTGACCTCTACCAGCCCAGGAGTGGGAGGATGCTTCAGCAGCTCAGGAAGAGAGTCATAGAGATTAGGTGAAAAAATGTAGATAAAAGGAGGATGGTCTCCTCAGGAGAGTATTCCTCCACTGAAGTTTCTCTACTTGCCTTCTAAAATTATTTTAAAAACATGTATACTCACAACTGGAAAAAACCAACGGGCAGGAGTGGGTGTCCATTGGGAAATTCTGCAGCTGGAGCAGACATTCAGCCTCGATTGTCAGCCTGAGCCAGGGAGAGAGAGAAGGAGATTTTGTGTTGGTGAAGGTGGTTTGATTCCAACACCACAACTGGAAACAGGGATTCTCGCTTTCTTGATAACTAATTTGTTGAAGATCAGTCTGTTTGCAGTAACATTCCAAACCAGCAGGAAACCAAAATATATGTTTGGACATTTTCAAAGTGAGGAAAATCATCTAATTTTCACATTCAAAAAGCCTTTTTGTTTAGGCAACTTTTCAGATTCATTTACGGAAGCGAGAATTTGTGGGAACAAAAGCCAAACATTTATTAACAGAATGAAATAGCTGCACTGAACAACGCAACATTTGAAAGGATTTTGGTTTAGGAAACCTTTTGTAGTTATGACTTTTCTTTGAGGTGTATGGGGTAAAACAGTTTGATTTTTGGAAGCTCTCCTCTGAGGAATAGGAAGCCCATTCTGCAACCAATACTGCATGCGTACTTCCATCAGCATTGGGACACATCTCCACTGCCCTGTCCCAGGCCACCTGGAACCTCCTCAGCTTTGACCATCTCCTGTAGTGCCTGTTGGATGTACCTGAGCGTGTAGAGCACTTTGCCATCATTCCAGATGCGGAGGAGCTGGTTAGGAGTGGTTATCCAGTGGGAATCGGCCCTCTTGGAGTTCCTGAAAAAGGTGTCTGGGATCCAGATGCGGCTCACCATGTTGGTGTTCAGCGTAAGGGCCTTCAAGGTGCTGTTGAATCGCAGACGTCGGTCATACCACGTCTGAGCAAAGAAGATATCAATGGTGTATTCCTGTGGAACAGAGGGAAGCAAATGCCTTTCTGAGAGGGATTCAGGCAAAGAAGAGCCCTGTCCCCTGGTCTGCAGGCCACCACTTTGGAGTCACAGCCAGAACCTTTATTCTGTGAGTCTGGGAGCAGGTGCTGGTGACCACCGACCCCTTTCCAGGATGACCTGTAGCTGACCATCAGGACATCCATGGCACAAGCAGGAAGAGCCAAAAATTTTGTGTTGACTGCTGGACTGAGCTGCACCTGTGCCTGAAAAACCAGGACCATACAAACAAGGGCTTGGGTTTCCTCTTGACAGACAACTTTTAAGCACAGGCATGAAGGGCAGTGTGGATGTTGGCAAAATCCACTCCTAAGTTTAGCTACACTTTTCCAACACAGGCAGGGAAAGCTGATCACCAGCTTATCAGAGAGGGCAAGCAGACAGCTCTCTCTGTTATTTATTAGGATACAGCCCAGCTGTGCTCCACACACATAATTTGTACACACAGCAATAATAGTGCTGTGCAAAATCTAGTGAGAATCCATCCCTTGCTGCAGGATGTACCCTGTAAGTGGTTTATAAGAAAACTCAGGGCTCTGTGGGTCCCTGGGCAGACACCCCTTGCTGAAGATCAGAAAAGGAAGCCGGAATAGGGGCTGTTACAGTCCAGGTTCTTGGTGCAACCAGTCAAAATCTTGAGTCTTTTGCAGCCAGAAAAGAGAGTTTGCACCACAATAATGGCCTTTGGTTTTGGTGAAAGAGAGCGTGTCCTAGTTCACTGATAACGAGCATTTCTGGGATTGGACTGGCAGCAGTGCACACCATTAGCCCATCGTTCTGCTGCTCACTGCTGCAAGCCAATTTGCTCCTTAACCTCCTTTTCAGCCTGCCTGAGAAGGTGCTAATTAGTGCCACGCAGGAACATGTCTGGCACTCTGTAGCCATCTGAACCAGACCCCAAATCCAGTTCCACCAGTCCATACTACAGCCAGTCACCTGCTCCTGATATCTCCTGACTTGACCTTTGCTCCCTTTCACTCCAATTGAACCCCCACGACCATGGAGGCATCACCTCCCTTTCTCTTGTGGGCAGAGGCAAACAATGTCTGACTTTGCCATCTCTCCCTCTCATTCTCCTCCTCCCTCTATTGATTTCTCTGGGTGGAATTTTTATGACTGCAGCACATCCTCCCTCCGCTGCCCTCGCTGCTGGTTCCTCCTCAAACCGTGCTGTTAAAATAGATGGAGCGCTCCCTCGGACAGCGTGTCCTGCCGGGGGCAGGCAGAGCAGGGCAGAGCACAGCTCCCCACTTCATCTTCCTTGCCCTCACTCCACTGTCAGCCAGCCGGGGATGAGTGATTGGTCCCAAAAAACGTCCCTTGCATAGGAATGAGATCACGAGAAGAGAGCACTTCGCCATCAGGCGGCGAGTCACTCTCCGGGCTGATGCTTCACCCTGGTGAGACACAGGGATGAGCAAAGGTGACAGGGACGAGGTCCTAATGGGTCTCGAAATGGTGACAGAAGCAGCACGTTCAAAGTGATGGCACTGCCTCTGCAGTTCACTCAAACCACACACTGGGGGACACAGAGCTAAGGCAGCAGCAGCCCTCCAACCCAAGTGCACAAGCATGGCCACTGCCCCAAACCAGCAGGATGGGAGAGCCCTTTTCAGGACCTGAATGCTCTGGATCACACTGGGTGCTGCTTGGACATGGGGTATGTGGTGATGAAGACATAGATCAGGCTGTGTAACAGTGAAATAGAGCCCACAGGAGGGCAAAGAAGCATTGGGACAGCATGGACAGGATGGGCAACCCAAAAAACAACATATAGGGGGAGAGCTGACTTTATTCTGCTTGGGGCCAAAGTAGCACAACAGTTGACACATTCTCCCCCACCCCTGCACACCCTATTTGAGTTAGTATGAGTTTATATTTCTCCTCTGGTGTAGGAGAAAGCAACCAAAAATGCAGCGATAAATCCATGTTAGATGCCACTATCAGTTTCTAACTCCTAACTGGAGTCACTGGTGAGATCTCACTTCTGGGCTGGCTGCTCAGTTAGATGTCCTGCTGTGAAGTTCAGCATTCAGGTCTAGTAGAACCAATGCTAACACTCTGGAAGAGTGGAAGGTCAGCTATCCTGGGGGTTTAGTATTTGTTGTCAAGCCCAGATTTTCAGGAGGGATCAGCATTACAGAGCTCCTCTTGCGCCATTCATAGCCAGCCTTTGCAAAAGGTGTAGTGCACAAGTCATTCAGTTCTTCTGAAAAATCTGAGCTGTTATTGTCATTGTCCTGCGGTTTGATCTAATTTCAGTGGCTATTATTAGCACAGCTATTCACGAGGAAGAACTTAGTAGCTGAGCTGGCTCTACATAGGGAGCCCATTGGGAAATTTTGGCATTTACAAATGTATTTTCTTTCAGAATTATCTGAGGCAAGATTTATACAAAAATCCTGTGGACTTTGGGAGGACTTTTACCCTTCCAACTCTCTCCCTCATCCCGCTGCGCAGGAGCGAGTGAATGAGCAGCTGCGTGTGGCTGAGCTGCAGGCTGGGGTTAAACCACAGCAGCTCCTGAAGATTTTAGCACCTGCTCCTGGAATCTGCACCTTCATGCTGAGCAACCCTGCAGGACTGTGGCTCTGCCCTGATCAGCTGTGAGACAGAGCTCAGACCCTTCCCTGGGCATTAAGGAGACCCCACTTAGCTGCAGGCATTGGACCAAGGTGATTAAAATAGGAGGTGTTTGACCAGGGGTTTCCTGCAGTCACTGGAGTGGGGCAGGCACTCCTGGAGGGAGATCTCAGTCTGAAGCAATGCAGGTTGTCTTCTGGAAACACCTCACACTCTTAGTGACCTTGGGAGCGTCCGGCCCGATTGAGGCTGAATAGCTGAAGTTTGGCTAAAGCTGAAGATGAGCTCAGCCCCTAAAACTTCGGGCACCGCCTCTTGATCTCCTGCACCCCTGTAGTTCCTCTCTGCCCCTGACTCAGTCTCAACCATCAGAAAGAGACTTCTCAATGCCTCAATTCCCCCATGTGGAAAAAAGGTTATTGTAAAATACGCCTCCACCATTACTGTACCATCTGCTGTGCAGCACATGGAGGTTGTTAAATTCTCTGTAAAAGCAGAGGCATTTTTAGTGTTTTCAACAGAAGGAGCTAACGAAATAAGAGGAATTGCTCTAACAGTTAGACCACACCATTTGGCTCACACGTAGGGTAGCACACACATGTTGGCATGCATGCAATATCACATCAAACTTCAGGCATAAAATAATAAATCAAACTCCTCGTAAGGCAAACCCTGGAGGCTGCTGACCCTAAATACTATCACGTGAGTTTGTCCAGTGCTCAGGAATGTCCTGCAGCATTGCTGCTGCTGCTAGTTGGGTGTACTCGTGTCCAACCCAGCCTTTCAGCATGTCCCTGCTGGCCCTTGGTCTCTGTCATCACCTGGCACCACTGCACATCACCATCAGTCCTCATTTTCCTCATGTGGGCAGCACAGATGCTGGTGGAAACACAGTGCCAGAGAACGGTATAATCTGAAAACATTTAATGGAAGAAATCGTGCTCTCTAAAAGAATATTTGTGGGAAACAAGGGAAAGGAGAGTAGACAAGAATTTTTCATAATGGAAGAAAAAATATAAAACAACAACGAAAAGATTTTGTTGCACTCTCAAGCCCTTTCATCTAAAAAAAAAAAAAATCACTTAAACAAAAAACTACAGGATTTCTGTGCAAAAAGTTATTTCAAAGAAAACCCCAACGTTTTCGATTTAAAAGAACATAGGTTCAGATATCAGTCTGGCCTCAGCACAAGAGGGCTGGGAGCTGGCCACTGCTCTCCTTGTGTGCTACCTTAAGGCCTCCGCTGTCTCACCCATGGGGAATCAGCCCCAATTTCTAGTCAGAATGGGCTCTAGGAACTCTGCTCCCGATTAAATTTCACCCTGGGTTCAGAGGAGACATAAATTAGGGCTACTCAGTTTCATAGTAACAGCTTCAACTCACAGGGTCAGCATGACACAACTTGAAATGAACAGGGTGTGTTTCCAGGTTACCTTATACACCAAATAAACACAGCTGGGCCCTGTCAAAACATCCTTTTCAAAAGGCTCCAGGCAAGTTTGTGTGCTCAGTTCAGCTGACCCCTCTCAGGGGGCAATTAGTGGGATACAGAGGAGCCGCTACCCTGTGGTTCCTCTGTTCCACGTATGAGCTTCTTTCCCTGTGTTCTTTAGGAGCTCAGCTTTCTGCCAAATGCCAAAGACAGGAGCAAAGCCATGAGATGAATGTGTCTTAGATGGCTTCCTAAATCAGGATAAAGTGAAGGATTTAAATGTGGGTTTCGCAACTTCACTTGTACTCAACGGCAACAAGAAAACCTCCGAACAGAGGAGTCAGAGACCTGGAGACATATTCCCCTCACTTTCCTCTGCTGGAGAGACAGTTTAGAACAATCCTACATAACTGTGGGGATGAGAGATTAATATCCTAGACAGGATATTCTAGCTTTTATTGTTCTGATATTTGTTTTTACTCACAGGGCTCCCTTCCTCTGCACCTCCAAGCAAATCCCTCACTGCAGTCCAATAAAGCAAACTGCTTTCCTGGGAAACATGGACAGCATTTCAGGTGGTCTGCTGTGAATACCGTGGGCCCATGCTGTCAATCACAGAGCCAAGCAAAGGAAATATTACAGGCAAACTCTTAGGGATGCTGCAATTCAGGAACATCTCAGAAAATCCAGGAGACCCAGGCTTTGAGTGTATTTCTTTCCAGGGCTGGTAGGTCACCCTGTGCAGCTCAAGGCAAGCCAGGAAGCCTCTCCTTCATCTCCCTCTTCTGCAAAACAGGGTCAACACAAGCACCTCCCACCCCACCGCAGACACAACTGTGTTCAACAAGCCCACACCCCTACAGCCTTGTACAGGTGAGCATTTTCCTCTCCATGACACTCCATTTACCCTCCCAACCTGCAAAGACCTCTGACAAATCCAGCGTTGCACCCAGCAGCCAGCTCCATGTCCCAGGGAACACACTCAATAATAGCAAAAGGTCTGGAGACACCCCTGGGACTAAATAAATCAACTAAATAAATCAACTAAATAAAAGAACTGTATTTTAGAATAATCTTGACATCTGAATGCACAACATCTTGTCCCCACAGCTCATGGACAGGAATGTGCTTCTCAGATGACATGTGCAAGCACTCTTCAAAGGCAGCAAGCAGAGAGGACAGGTACCCACTAGTGCCTGACAGTGACCACTTCAGCACCTGGCTGGGCAGCATCAGGCTTCTCCCAGTTCTCCCATTAGCAGTGTCAGACACCTCACTTGTGGCTGCCTCTGTGCCCCTGCCCTGGGTGAGTCTTGTCTCTCCATCACAAAGAGCAAAAGAATGGGACAGTAAGTTTCATTCTGTTTCCAAGGTGCTTCTCTCTCCAAATCAGACCCCAGAGAGGTTTCTGGACATGATGCTGGAGAGACTGGGGGAGCTCATAAGGACAATGGGAACAGAGCTCTGATTATCTGTGCTTTCAAGGTGACACACTGAACTTCCCATCTGTTTCACTTCTGCAGCAACACCGGCAGTGCTGTCCTTGCCTGAATGTCTTTTGCCTCTGCCCAGGGAATCTCAGTTGAAACAGTGTTCTTTTTATAATACAAACTTGCTATTAAAAACCATCTCCATGTCCTGTGCTCATGCCAGGAGCTGTCAAACGAGACATGCTATTCATGCTGCTCCGTTGACTGCAAACTCCCCAATTGTGGCTTGCTCGCCCTTGGACTCAGCAGATGGGAACTGGACAGAGCTTTGAAAGGGTTCTGATTTCTGAGATCTCTCACCTGCCTGTTCCCACACACCTCTGCTCGTGCCTCTTGCCATGAAGGTGCAAGTGGGGACATCTAAAAGGCAGGTTTTTACACTCGTAACAGCCAACCACCCCCGACTTTCTTTCCCCTCAAACCCTGAGATGTTCCCTTGTGCCACCACTCGCTGTATTTCCGTGATGTTATCTCCTCCCATGCGACCCCAAGGTGGCTGTTGATTGTCATGGTACCCATTTCATGGGAGCACAGACTGGCACAGGGAGTCTCTCCCACTGAGCCCAAGGGGCACATGACCTAGACGTGTGTGTTTTAGCATCTGTTACCAGTCATTACCCAAAGGATCGAGGAAAGTCCTTGAGTCGAGACATGACATCAGCCAGACTCTGGTTTATAGAGGCACAGTCTGGCTGCACTGTCCTTGATGAGGTTATTACTGAAAAAGCAGAGACATGGACATGGGATGCAAAATGCAGAGGGGGCAGAATTAATTAGGGGAGAAGACACTGAACACTTGAATGAAGTATTATGCAACGCACCACGGGAAGGAGCTGCCTCCATTTTCTCAGGACAGGACATGCCCTGGGTGCAAAGCCATGTGTAAGCACCTTCAGGTGCAAACAAATATGCAGCCCAGATACCACGATCTCCAGAAAATGCCTGGGCTGCTTGCAGAGCAAAGCCACACTTGTCCAAAAGTCTTGTTTGCATGTCACACCTGACTGCTAAATGCTTAAATGTTCCCCACGACATTGGGATCGAAGGAATTTTGTGCCAGAAGAAGAAAGCAGGTGGGGGAAGAGAAGAGGTGAGGACAGAAGCACATAGGATAACTGGAAGAGAATACTTAGGACTTTGGGCAGGTACTCTTGTTTATTTGTCCTTTAGGCCCACAGGATGTTTGACGAGACAAAAAGAAATTTCCTTTGAAAGGGCTGGAAGATAAACCTTCTCACTGCATACGATTAACTCCCCAAGATTGCTCCTCCAGGACAGCTTGACAAGGTTCAGATGAGAAGCTGGAATTTCTTTAATTGCATTTCCCATTCCCATGCCACCCACTGCGATTGAAATGAAACACTGGGATGGGCAGTATCAGACTGGGAAAGCAGCTGCTGCAGCTCCCCTATACCAGGCAAAGGAGGGTAGCAGGTCCCATGAATTCCCCAAGGTGTCCAGTCCTAAACACTCCTGGGGTGTCTGGGTTGGTCAGCTTGGCCCTGCAGAGCTTACTTTTGCCTGGGAATAAGATCTGTTCCTCCAGCTTGGGCATGCTGCGTGCCCTGTCTCTGTCCTTACAAACTCACTGTCCCAGGCTGCTCTATTCTCACAAGGCTGCCTGCAGGATCCTACTTAATCCTGAAGCTGGACATTGCAGCCCTATTGCCTCTCCTCTAGGATGGAGGTGGTACCTTCGAGGGAGGCTCTCCTGCCAAACCCTGATGCTGCTCTGTCCTCCTCCCACCAAAACGCGTCTGAGAAAGCACAGGGCACCCAAGTCCCTGGGATGCCATCCTTTGTATGGAAATGCCTGTGAAGGCCAGAAGGAAAACCACTGTTTGCCTTTATAAATCCCTTTCTAATCCTCACCCTCAAAGGAAAAAAAGCGCATTCAAAACATCTGAGAAAGTTCTTCTTTCACAAAAGGGGAGGGGTTTGTGCCCTCTGCAGAGATCCTGTTCTCCCGTGGCCCCAGATGAAGAAGGAGATGGGAACAGTGTACTCTGCTCCACGGATTCTTTCAAGGAACCCTGTTTCATGTTGTCTCTCATGCCCCCTTGCTGTGCTTGTCAGCTCTCTTCCTGCCCTGCCACTTCCTTGATGTAGCTCCTTCTCCCAGCTTCATTTTGTTTTTCCTTTCACAGTTCTTCTTTTCAAGCCACCACAAAATCAAAGCCCAGCCCTAATGAGATTTCAAGGGAGCACAGGGCTCAAGGAAGCAGCTGGGAGAAACTAATCAGTTTACAGAGAAAGAACAATTTCTTTCTGTCTCCTTTGTTGGATATTCAAAAGGCAAAATAAGCCAGAGTGCAATTACAGAAGGGTTTCCAGGCCAGCTGATTATCCTTTCCAGGCAGACATCCACACTTCAGGCCAAGGGTGGAGGTCATTCGGAAGCCAGGCCACCAGCCATTGGGCTAGCAGGACCTGCCAAACTCTGCTCCTGTGGGCTGCTTACTTCCCATGGCACCTGGTGGGTGCAAAAGCCTCCCCAAGAAACAAGAGGCCATTATTCAGCTTTTCTTTTTTTCAGTTCTCAACTGTTTTGTAGAGACTGCCTAATGCAGATGCTTCCTTTCCAAACCACTCAACCTTCCCTTGCTCCCCTAAATGACTTCAGGACATCTTTGGGGAGTGCTGAAAGAGATGAAGGCTCAGTTTTCTACACGGCGGCGTAAGGAAGACGCTGTTAGAGCTTGTATCTCCCAGAATCATAAATAGAAATCAAACAGTTTTGGCTCTTAAGCTTAGTCCAAAGTTCCCAGGAGCTGGACAGCACATCTTCTGCTGTTCCTTACCAAACCTCAGCACTTAGAGTTGTGTTTGGCTTTTTGTGACAGCACCGAGGTATCTTCATCTCCCTGCTCTGACCTCCTGTGCTCCCCAGCCCCATGGAGACGAGGTGTTCCCCCACCCACGCCCCGAAGTGTTTTGGTTCACCCATTCCATGTGCCTCTGCCCAGGAAGAGCCACTATCACCACTGGCAATTCTCCCGTTGAGCACATCATTAGAGCCATTCCTGGCCAACTGCAGGTCAGAGAACAAACATGCAAATCCTCACCGCAAAGTGCTCTCAACATGGAACGGACATGCAAGGCTTACACCAGGGTCCCCAGCCACCATCGGCTCCATGGCACCAGCACACAGCAAGCTCAAGACCTCTGTCCAGACTTATTCCCCCACCCACAGTGCCTCGTGCAGTCAACACGATTCCTCTGGGGCTTCATGGAGCTGTTGCATTGGGAATTGGTGGGGCAGCATCGGCAGTGCTGGTGGGAAACGGCTGCAGAATCCACCTGCCTGCTCACAGCACACTGTAGGACCTCATCTCCTACAGAAGACACTAAGCTGGAGTCACAGAGGCACCAAGGAAGTGCCTGGAGGCACACAGGAGACGAGAGGGGTTTCAGGGAGGAGAAGCAAAGCCACAGGAAGGCTCAGGCTGGCAGTGTCACTGCTCCACTGCTGCTCACTTGCCATTTGTATCATGGGCAATTAAGTCCTTCCTGTGCGCAGAGATGGGACGCAATAGTCTGAATATTCAGCCTTTAGCACCGAGGCATGAAGAGGTCTTTAAAGCATATTGACTGTGGTCACCCACAACCACTGAATTCTGAGAAATGGTAACACATTAACAGCAGTCAGATTTCACATCAGCCTTTTAAGGGAAATGGTAGGATGGCTTCATCTGGGAATGCAGGAAATAAACAGAACTGATTTCTACCGGAAAAAAATGAAGTTTGGTTGAAAATAAATTAAAATTGTCAAAACCTAAAATGGATTACCTCAACCTTATCATTTCATTCAGAAACTTGTTTTTCTTCAGTAAGCTAACAATCTATTTTGTTTTACCCTTGTCTATTTGATGTGTTTCATGTTGACGTTTACTTTCAAATACTCATTTTCATGTTTTACTTATAGGACAGAATTTATCACCATATGAAAAGCAAATCAAAACAATCTGGTGATATTAAATGTAAATGTTTTGATTGTGCCTAAACTCATTTTTCCTCAGAAATGCTGAAGAATTTTGGCTATTTCTCCCAAGAGGGAAGAAGAATGAGACCCTCTCCCTTACAATGCTGGCTGTTCACCCTTCATCAGAAACCCTGGCCCCTGACCAGCTCTTTGACTTGGTGTCTTAGTTTAGGGCAAAACCAAAACAATTTCGAATACCTTTCTCAAGAAAAGATCACGCCTCTTTTAAATCTAGAACAAAANCAGATCGTTATCTAGGTGGAGGCAGGGTCCCCTCCCCCCCCCCGCCCCGCAAAGTTCATTGTTAGCCGGAGAGGAAAGAAAAAATCCTGAAAAATCTGAAACTTTAACACTTGGTTCTCACACACCTGAAATGTCCTGTCCTCTTCTGCACAGACATCTAAAGCCTTCAGTTCAAATAAATCAACTCTGCCTCAAAAATAATTCAGCCCACCGAGTGACAACTATTGGTACAGCTCAATGTCTATATCTTTCAAATTTGACACAACAGTGCTTTCCCTTTGAGTTGGATGAATCAGTTTAATGAGGTTCAGAGCACGGGGCAGTACCTGGATCACACACATGGTCCACGAGCACACATCTCCCTGTGGATAAGTGGGACTGCTGAGGATCTGCAGAGCAGCTCCATTAGGTGATCGTGGTGGAACCAGCTGCAGCCACGCTTTGCTTTGTGCAATGCAGCTCCAGCAGCAGCTCCAAGCCCACAACTCCAGGCACATTCCCACCAGTGCCACGGGCAATGTTGTATTCCCAGCACCCTGAGACTCCAGCCTGTGGATCACAGCAAAGCCTCTTTTCATGCCCTGCCAACCCATGAGCGAGCTGGCAGCTGCCAGGGTGGCCAGGGACATCCCCCCTGCCTGGTCCAGGCCCCAGGACAGAGAGTTCCCTGGTTACTGGAAAACGGTCATCATGGTCTATTAACACACAAGAAGCCCAATTGCTGGCAGGCACCTCTGGAAAGGCAGACCTGGTGCAGCTGCCGCAGTCCCAAACTGTGTTAGAAAGGTTTTTGGTGGGGAAAGGAGAGGAATGACAAGTTACAGCACCCTCAGGTTGGGTGCAGTGAGCACACCTGCTCCTTGGGAAGCACCTACAGCAAACACCCTTCCCAGGCTGCCTGCAATGGTTCAGGGCAAACGAAACACCCTCTGCAATCAGCCCAGCTGAAGAAATGCGAGTTTTCTCCAAAAGGCTGGCACAAAATGAATGAGGGATTGAGCCGTTCCTGCCAGCAGAAGGCCGGAAATCAGACCCGTGAAGGAATTTACAAGAGCTGCTTACTTCATTGTGAATGTCGATTTATGCCCTGTTGCCCGAGGGGCAGAGGCTGCCCCAGCTGTGGGCTATGGGAAGCACCTGAGTGCCAGGAGTGAAGCTGCACTTACAGAAACCTCTCAGTACAGCCACGTTCCCCTTTTAGCATCAGGCTGCGAGCACAGATGTTAATTAACTCTGGGGCTTTGCTCTCCAGAAATGCCTCTGAGGAAAAGCACATTCTCTGCCCCCAGGAGGTCACTGGCCAGATTTTCATATTTTATTTAGCTCCAAGTCTTAGAGGCAACCCCCCAGCTTTTCATTTGTCTTCCCTGATAACTGACTCCTCGTGTTTCCTGCACAGCCTGCAAATAAAATACCAACGTGGATGTCACACAGAAAATATCTGGAGGGGATTACTGTATGTTCTGGATAGTAAGAGGAGCTGGTTGAATTATTCATAGTGAATAAATCAGCCCTTCTCCATTTTGGAAGCAAACTTTGACACTTCCTGAAGCTCTTGGGTTCAGGGTGGGAGTAACTAATTTATTTCATTAGACTTTTTGTTGAAGTCCATGATTTGTCCCATAAGCCACACGTGATTGGCGTGATTCCTCAAGGGCCTCACGGGAGTTTTTTGGTAAGGTAATGACAAATATTTGCTACAGGACAACCACTGCCCTTCCCCATGTCCCTGACCTCACTGCTGTACAAACACGAGCAGCTACGTGAGGAACAGTCCCTCTCCCAGCACTTGGACACACAGGAACGGGCTCAGGTGACCATTCCTGAGCACCAAGAAACCAAGAGCTATGAGCACTCTCCAAGCACATGAGTACTTGTGAAGACGTTATAAATGCGCCACCATCTCCTGCGGCACCGAGCCGTCACTCAGGCATGGAAAATAACAGCCAGGAGAAGCACTGGGGCCCTTAGTGAGCAATACCCATCTCCCAACACTTTAAATTTCTATGATATACATCTTTATCGGGGACCAAAACCCGATCTAGCTCATTACATGAGCATGTCCTGGGAAACCTCACCAGATTTATGTTGATGCCCAACTCTCCCTGCACACGGGGCAGGCCAAGGAGAGCACACAATCCTTGGCAGAGCATGCTGCATGCTTCAGGCACTGCAATCTGCCCTAGAAGTGGGTGCATCTGGGCTATTGCCTCCTAGACAGATGATTTGTGAAGCGTTTTTAAGTCCTTTCAGCTGAGAAGTGCTGTGCAACCACTGGAGTCTATTATTATCAGGGAAGAAAGGGGGAGGTAGCAAATTTCCTTTACCTATAGGCTTATCTTGTGCTCCAGAGGAACATAGTCAAGCATTTTAAGCAGTGTGCCATTTTCAATTCATTTCCTTCCTACTTATTCCAAAGCAGCCAAAGCTAAGTATAATCAAGACTTAAGTGTTCCTCAGAGCCAGACAATTATTACCGGTCTTGGTTTCCTCATCTATTAAGAAGAAACCAAGATATTAACCCAAGCCTTGCAGCGGGATACCAAGGCTGTAACCTACGGCTTCCCGGGGCAGCTCTCACACAAACTGCCTTCCAACAAAGCACAGCCACCACTCCTCGAGATAAAGCTTTGCTTCCGATGCCTCCAACTTCCTAAGGGTGGCCCAGCTCCTCTCGTGGGGATCTCTGCCCCTGCTGCTGGGGTAGCTCAGTTGTTCACAAGCAGCAGCTGCTGCCTTGCTGCACGCTCTGATAATGTGGAATCAACAGGGATTTCACTCAAAGAGCGACCATTCGGCAGCTCAGCCACGCGCAGCTCAGAGTGGGGAGAAGCAACCCTTGGAGGAGGGCTGTGCAGACACACACTGCCTCTCTGCCCCGGGCTGTGCAGACAGCCACTGCCTCTCTGCCCCACTAAACCCCTCCCCGAGCAAAGACAAAGTGTCCTGGGTGCCCAGGCTATCAGCCCCCTTCCTAACCACCACTCCTTGTCAGCTTTAACTTTGACAGCCAAACCTCCCTCCCTGCCTCCTCGGGATTTACATGAAAGCAGTCAGTGGGGAGTTCTCTTCATTCATGCTGGGCTTATACTTCTAAATTATAAAGTGTGTCAAATGAGGATTTAATTTATATTTAACAAGACAATGTTTGTAAATTAATTATTCATCAGCTGATAACGAATAAACATTTCCCTCTTCCCTCCCTCCTCCTTTTTCACAGTGTTGTCACAAATGCCCCATACATGCAAATCTATTAAATCATTTCTGCAGTACTCCAGATGTGGGAAAATATGCTCTTCACCCTCAATTTCATTAGTGTGTTGCATGGTAACTAATGTAGCCAGGCACAGCATTAGGAATTTAATAGTGCGCAGCATCTCCTTCCTAAAGAGGGAAGGGAGGGAATAGTCAGCACTTGTATTTGGACATATCACCCTCTTCAAGTTCCAGCCCCCCACTCACAGCCAGAGATAAGAAAATGGTTTGCTGTCATAATTGAGGCAGGAGCTCAGCCCTACCCCTGGAGGTCACAGGCACTTGAGAGGCAGCAGAATCCGGGCCCTGGTAAATGATGATGGCCAATTTTGCTCTTTCCATCTTTATTATCATTAAGTAATGAGATTGAGGTGGTGTACAACCCCAGCAGGGGAAATGTCATCATGTTTTGCTACAGAATTTGGCACACGAGGGCATCTCCTCACACATACCAAAGAGAGGAATCTCCAGCATCTAAACTAGCCCTTGCTGCACTGCCTCTGATCCCAGACACCTGGAGCAGGTAACCAAGGCAGGTCCCTGGATGAGTGGCATGTCTCTGTTCACTTTGGCCAGGAGGCTACCACAGTGTTTGGGGCTGTGTTCTCGAGGGTTCTGGCAAGAAAGGAACAAAGGGACATTCAGCTCTGACCTCTGGGAGGAATCTGAGCAGCTCCGGCAGGACTCGCTCCATCCCCAGGCTCACAACAGAAGTACTTTCTCACCTATGCTGGCTCTCATGGACACTTCACGGACATCCTCAGGACTGAAAGACACTCAGCCCCAATAGCTGGCACCTGCTTTACTCCTACAGCATCATTTCCTGCGAGTTAAGCATCCCTAAAGGAAGGTGATCCAGAGCTCTAGGTGCCCTTGACACCAGTTAAAGCTATAATCTATAGCAATAAAGCCATTACAAAACAAAACCAGGAGCAAATCCCTCCAGCAAACAACCAGTCAGCGAAAAATTTGAACCCAAAGTCTCCTCCACTGGTCCATGTTGCTGCAGCCCTCCCTGGCACCTCTTCCTGCAAACATACTCGGAGAACCAAGGCGGGTCTTTGCACCAGGCTCAGCTTAGTGATAAACCAAGGACATTTAAACACTGTCCGTGTTAATGGGAATCTAATTGGGCATCCAGATCCATGACACGGCTAGGAAAGCAGCAGCACTGTGGGTGATAACTCGTTTGGCTCGAGGGGCTGCTGGCCACCACTCAGCAACAGCTCTGGAAGGGCTCATAGGCGAGTGCATCCCTTCCCTGATGGTGTAAACACAGCTTCCCACCACCCTGAGAACTGCCAAGTGTCCCAATCCCACCCAAAGACAGGTTCATGGGGCCAGGGAGGAAATACCAGTCTATGCAGCAACTGGAGTAAACAGCTGTGGTCCCTCTTTTCCAGCTCAGCCCATTCTCTTTCAACCAAGCCCTGTCCCACTTCTTATCATTTAACCATCTCCCAGCTCTGCTTCTGGTTACTGCCACATTTTGGCTGGCAGAGCACAGAGGGTCCTTTCCTCAGGGAGGAGAGAATGCAAAATTTGCTCAGCTACCTAAATGGGAAACAAGACTGACACTCTGGTCTACAAAAGATACCAGGAAATCACTTTACATTTCTTCCAGCTCCAAACCTGTCCACCTTCTGCTGACTCCTGAATGTTAATGCTATTTATGACAAGTGATTGATGAGGGAGATGCAGAATTCACACCCAGCACAGGGCATTTTCAAATCACCTATTCATTTTTAAGGACCGGAATCAGTTTTGTATCCTGACATGATTTATCGTTTGGAGGTTGAGCAGCAGCCACGCAGGGCCAGCTTCCAAGCCCTGACAGAGCATCACCAGGATGAAGACAGCAGTGAGTCATTAACCCTTTGAGGGATGAGCAGATCACAGGAGACCAGAATTCAAACTACATTGCTGAAGCTGGAGCCTTCTATTCCACCAGCATGTCAGGCCATCCTATAGCTTCACATGCACAGACCACACTGGTCCAAGCTAATAGACACAGTACTGCTGTTGTGTTTCTTAAAAGCAGAACTAGCTTTTTGTCTTCTACACAGCCTGTCTATGCGAGAGAGAAATATTTACGTAAGATGCTGTCATCACAAGGCACCTAAAAGAGATCAATGGGACATTTCCCCTCCAGTGGACCTTCCAGCCTACACAAACCTCTGTATCTGTGGCAGAGAGAAATGTCACCAGGGGCTCAAGAGAGATCTAGCTCTGAGACAAATTCTGGTTCCCTTCCCTTGGAAATGTGCATTTCCTCAGGTTGTGTACGGGGAAAAGGCAAGATGAGGCCCATGGGATGGGCCTGACAGCTGGCAGAAGGCAGAGCTTCTCAGGTTGGGAGAAGCTGTATCCAAAGGGACAAAGTGGGAATGACATATCCCCAGCAAAGACAGTCTATCATACATTTGATGCCAGCCTGCCAGTGGCTGGCACGACCCACAGAATGACTTAATTCATTGCATCAGCATGGAAAGGCAAACAAACTCAAAACAAGTGGATGAAGCAGCCAAGTCTAGAGGTGACACTGTCAGCTTTGCCACAGCCTTTTCCTCTTGCTTCAGGAGATGCAGCCTCTTCCATAAGCAGAGGGAAATATCCAGAGTATGGATAGCACAAATCTGTGATCCAAGGCTATGAGACTCGGGTCTAGGGGTCTTCTGTATCCTTAATATCAGCTCAGCATCTCAGGGGAAAAGTTTTTAAAGTTCAAGGTCATCACAGATTTAAGCTTAGGAAATTACATAAGGGGACAAGGAAGGGGAGATGTCAGTAGAGAGTCTACGTGGGTGGCAGGGTAGGGGGGGTGTCATATGGAGGGGTCTCCAGACCACTGGTGACTTGGAACCCAACAGGAACCCCTGGAGTGGTATCACCAAGGCACTTCAGAGAGACAGCGCAGCCAGTTGTGATTGCTGCAACAAAATCCCTCAGTCGTCTACACTGAGTGGTCTCCTCCCCTGCATAAGCAGCTCCTCGCTGTGTCGTTCCCACAAACAGCAATATTCCTCAGGCGGGAAGGCTGCAGGTGGGTACATCAGCCCCACGGCAGCAGCTCCCTCAGCACAGCCCTGCAGATGTTGGCAATTCCAAGTGCCAGAGCGTTCACACTCCTGGCTCGCAGTAAGTGTGCTGGGACCACCGGGGATCCCATGCGGTTGTGGAGCCCCATTTCACGAAGCACAAAAAGCTCCTGCTGACCCTCAGAAAGAGCTAAACACATGGGTTGAGCTGCTCTAGGAACAGCCAGGGCTGCCTTCAGCAGCACTCTCCCACACCATTCCCTGGCCTCTAGTACGGGTTGAGTTCACACAACAGGGGGGTGGATGTTGACACTAACCTGCATCTGGTTTTCAAAAAAACATGGAGATACTGAATGTGCCTGAAGGTGCTGTACCCACAGCCACATATAGGGTATTATCCCATGGATCTGGAATACTGAAAAACTGGGATGGATGGACGTACGTTCTCACAAACCCATCTCCATGGCATAAGCTGTGTTTCTTAGGAAACCTGCCTAGCAGCAGTGCCTGGTATCCCTGTTTAGGAGGAATAGATGAACTCTGGATGCAGACTAGATTTTATAAATCACTCTCTACGGCTACCACCTGCGTGGCTATGCAGTGGTCCTGTGACAGCGAGGAGAGGAGAGCAGCTTCCAACAGGGGTGGAAAGGGGTAAAATAAATGGATGAAAAGGAAAGAGAAGGGATGTGGATATACACTGTGGTTTTCTTGGCATATCCTTGGGCAGCGCAAAGCAGGTAGAACAGCCACCTATAACACAACTGTTATGCTCTAGCACCAGGCACAGCAGTGGCCAGAGGGTTGAATACATCCAGCCCCTGCACTGCTGCTCTTACATCACTGTGGCTTCACGTCCACATGCCCACATGGGATGGAGGAGGCTGTGGCACCTGCGGGCAGCCAGGGATGACACTCACATGGCACAGGGTGTGGTTCTTCTCCTCGAGACCGGGCACACTGACACAGTGCAAGGAAATTTTGAGCCTTGAGGCTGCCCCTGCTGGGCTTCCTGATGGTGCCCTCATCGTGTGAGCGAGCGCCCAGCCAGGTGTCCATCTGGTGGCTTGTGAGCAGGAACTTCCAAATGCTCTTTGGAGTAGAAGTGGTAATACAGCTACAATACCATTCCTCGATCCCCAGAGGGGTTTGTTCAGTGGAAATTTTGTAAGCTGGAAACTAAAAATAACATGCCCATCTTGGGAATTATTTTTTTCAGTTTAAGGGGGCTGGTTTTGTTCCTTCTCTCTTTTGCATTGAGAGACTCAAGAAAAACCAAATTGTCCTGGCTGTACCTCTCCTTTGTGCTCCCACTACCCAATGGATCAAAGAAGTCTAAAAACCTGACAACCAGTCAGATTTTTTTCCTTGCTAGAAAAGAGAAAGAAAAAATTTCCCAGGGAAAATAATAATAATAGTAGAAGTTTCTTGTGAAAAATAAATAATCAACAGTTGCTCTACAGTGCATGGCCCGGAGGCTTTCCAGATCAAAGAGTGCCTCTGTTAAGTGTTTCCACAGCTCCCAGTACATCTGGGTCCTGAGCCATGAGGAGAAATCATCACAGTTGTGGTGGCATCACTCTAAGCTGCTACATTATGAAGAAGGGACATCGGACCTGAGGGACTCTGCTTTCCCTTTCCCCAGCAGCACAGGCCAGGCCTGAGCACCCAAGTTTTACATCACCAGACTCCTGCCATGGAAACCATCTCCAGGTACCTATTTCAGACCTCCTGGAAGCACATTGCCCCTGCCCCAGCCACCACTGTCCTGGTTCAACCCAGATGGTACAACTTGCCCCAAGTATCCTGGTGCATTTCCCACAGAGGAGATGGCAAAACCACCAGGCAGAGGTGTCTGTCCACACACTGCCAGTGAAACCAAAGAGCATAACCATCTTTCTCTCTGAGCATGGTAAGGTTGCTGAGCTCACCAAGGACCCTTGAAGACCTTGCTCCTAACCACTGATAGTGGTCAAGTCTTTTCAGCTACCAGCAGGTCACAACACCTCTTCCCAAGGGAAGGGAAACCCCTTCTCATGACAACACCACCTTCACACCACATCTGGCCACCACAACACAACCTGCCAGCAGCACTGGGCCAGCCCCCTCCCACGTTCAGCTGTGGTGACACCACGACCCTGCAGCAACGCGACCACTCACCATCTGGATGACAGACACCGGCCCAATGCTGTTCACATATATATCCACATCAATAAACGTCGGCTTGACTGCAAAGAAACAAGACAGGCATGGATGAGCTGAGGCCGGGATCATTTGCAGAGGGCTAAGGACAAGGGGAGCACATGGGATCAGCAAAAGAAAATCCCAACTATAGCAGTCACAAAAGCATTAGAAACACAAGATACAGGCAGGCCATGTCACCACCTGTGGCCATAGGGAGCTCTAGGGGACACTTACTGCCAATGTCAGGCCTCAGCTTGTTGTCGTAGTTCTTTAGCAGCGAGTTGAGGATCTGTGTGGCATCAGTCTCCTGTGCCTTGGGGGTGAGGACCCAGGTTTTATTGATGCTGAGGTAATCATAATCATATTCCTCTGTGCTCTCACACCTGGAGTGGAGATACAAAAGGACAGAGATGTGGCTATGGCAGCTCTCTGGTGCTCTTTGGGAGCGGGGACATGGCTGTGTTTCAGAGATGCTAAGGGAGAAGGATGCAGAGCAGCTAAAGGGCAGAGCATAAGGAGCTCAGGGATCTCCTCTTGTCTGCACTATTAAGAAGACACAACTCACCTAAGCATCTTTGCTCACTTCTGGGTCCCCAGACATGCAGGGGCCTTGCCACCAGTGGTAAAGACTAGCAGGAATAGGGTGCTCCACATCCTCCTCAGCTCCCTTTGGAGACACACATCCCTGAGGCATGGGAGTCAGTCCCTGCCTTCCTGCTCTTGGCCCTCCTCTGCTTGCCAGCAGCTCCTGCTCCTGGGGCTGCCTGTTCACCTCAAACACCTCAGCAGCTCTGTCTGCTGCTGACACCTGAACCAGGCTTCCTCTGAGCAAGGGGACAGTGATGAAACAGTGTTTTGGGGAAGCAAGGCATTTACAGTAAAAGCATTTCAGAGAAAAGAGGTCCTAAAACTACCAAACAGGCAGCATGCATGTCTGGCATGCCAGGAACCCAGCCATCTGCCCTACACAGCTCCACAGAAATTAAAGCCTTATGCAAACTCCTCTGCCTTCAGGCCAAGACCTGCCACAACCCATTCCCTGCACTCACCAACCCTTCCTCCCCAGCCTTTGGCGTGAGATCCCATTGAAAGATGCTCCATCTTCCAGTTCCAAGCCAGGCAAGGAAAGCTTGTACCCTCCTTTAGACATGATCCACATAGCAACAGCTTCTCTCCCAGACTTTCAAATCGGCCCTCTCTAAACCTTTCTTACTCCTCCCTTTTTCTAAAGGAGTTTTCCTAACCGCCTAATTAGATTAGGTCCACATGGTCACCTGGGAAATTCTAACCACCTGCCGCTGCTCTGGGCAGCTCATTCACAAGATTGTCTCTGGAGCGACACAGCCATATGTGGGAGAGGATGCCGAGCAATCCCACACCCGGCACACTCCCCTCGACGTCTGCCATGTCACTGTGTCACCTGCTCCAGCGCCAGGAAGGGTCTCGCAGCGGGAGCTGCCACTGTGTTGACACTTCCCAGCTGGAGCCTCGCAGCTCCGAGGTGCGACGCGGCACCGCGGCAACACATCTCCCTCCAGAGCCCGGGGAGGCACAGCCCGGCAAAAGGGACTTGAAGGGAGGGGGGAAAAAAGCGCATTAAATTGACGTGTTGCGGCTAATTTATCAGATGCTTCTCCTTTAAAACCCCAGATGAAGCTCCCGTTGCTAATCACTTCGGAACTCTTCGCGTCTCCCCAGCTCGCAGGCGCCGGGCTGTGTCCCCCGACAAGCGCCGGGCTGCGCGCAGCTGGCCGCCTGCCGCCGCACATTAGGTGCCGGTACATCAGCCCCTTGTTGCCCGTCTGATCGCGCTGCACTTCCCAACGATGCTTAACGAGTGGGAAGCAACGCTGCCGGGCTGCGCTTCCCCATCCGAGCGGCGGCAGCGAGGGCTCGCCTGCCTCTCGCTGCGGCGTTGCCTCCCAAACGCAGCCGAGCTCCGCGTCACGCAGAGGCTGCGGGAGGCACAGGGGACCACACTGCGCCCACCCCAAAGGTGCCCAGCGCTGACATCCGGGGCTGGCCCCACTCCTGTGGGAAGCAAAGAGGGACACCTGCCCGCAGCGCAGCTCAGGGCAAGGAAAAACAATGCCAACTGCCTTCCCTTGCTACCAGCGTTTTGGGTGACGGGGGCTGCCTCTGGCAAAGTGGGAACAGCTACACCAAAACCTTCTCTCAGTGTTCCCTTGACCCTACGTGAAGTCAGCCCAGTCACCTGTCGACACTCAACGCGGTGTGTCCTACTGATCTGCCAAAACCCCAGCTCTTCCAAGACGTAAGGCTACAGTAGAGTCTGAAACATCCCTTTTGGGGCTGAACAAGCCCAGGCTGCTTACTCTGCCCTCAGCCTTCTGGTTTCCCCCCATTTAGTTTCACTGATTAACACCCCAAGGCTTGGGGTAGCGTTTCCAGGGAGTCACATCCCTATTACAGATGCAGTGACACTACAAAAAACATGTTTTTTTGCTAATGCAGCTAATCCCGGTCTACTAAACCATACTAAGCCATCTTAGCATAAGCAAGCCATCTTTTTCTGGAGAAAATATGCTTTTGCTGAGTGTCTGTGCACACACAGACACACACCAGCCCTTGCTGGTCCAGAGTGTGACTCTCATGCCATGCTATGCAAGCCATTGCCTCGTCCCCAGTCTCTTTTCCTGGTGGCCCCACTTTAAGTTGAGAAGCGAAGAGTCCAAGATCTATTGCAGAGGAGAGGTGTTAAGGTGACAAGTGCATCCCGCTCTCCAGCTGCTAATGGAAATGTCACCGTGCAGACCTGCAGTGATCCCCAACGGGCTGTGAACACTTGCTGGCCTGGCAGCTCCATCTCCAGGCACAAAGTGACTGGCTTGGTGGCAGGGTACAGCCAGTTCTATGTCTCTGTGCAGCCAGGAGGAAAGACAGAGCCATCTTTCCTCACCTCTGCTTGTTGAAACGTTGAAACACGCTCCTCACAGCCCTCCTGTGGGGGCCCTGGGGCTGGGACACAGCCAGAGTGTGGGCAGCAGCAGGGCAGAACTGGGGACCTTGCAAGGAAATCCCTGGTCTGACAGATACAGCTGGAGCTGTGGCAGCTCCTGCAGGTGCCCAGAGCAGGAGGCTTGCACGGCAGGGAGGTGTCCTTTTGGATGTGCTCACATACATGGATGGGGTTGGACAACCCTCCCTGGGCAACCCGTGGCATTACAGCAGGACAGTGCTCTGCCTTGCCTCCCTAATTCTGTTTTAGTCGAGCAGACACCTGTTTTGCTGAGATTTCCTAACACACTGTTGCACAAAGTCACCTGAAGAGCTGGTGGCTGGCTCCCTCCCCCAGTGCCCAAGCTGTCTGACAAGGTTTCCCTTGGCAGGAGGAGGGGAAAAGCAACATGTGCCATGAGCCCCTGAAGACACTTCTACTACTTGCCTGGTAGGACAGTTGATGGTGCTTGACTAGGATGCACACCCACTACTGTTTGCAAGCTGGTGGTTGCCCCGAGGCAGGAGCCTCCCTGGGCAGATGCAGATCCCGGGGCTGTACCCAGCCCCTCTGCAAACACAGCTGAAAGCTTCCCCTGCTCCCGAGGAACAGACAGCAGCAAAATGCAAGAACATTTCCCTTGGCTGAAAAGCACTGTGGTCAATTCTAATTACCACATGCTAATGTGTCCTTCTAGTCACCCATCCCAATGCCTCCTAGGGTTGTTGGCACAGGGACATTCAGGCAGACTACTCGAAATTAGAAGCATGCAGAGGATTTAAGGACAGGGGGCTCACTAAACTGTCCCCTACCAATTTCACACATCTCTGTACCTCTCCTTTTACAGCACACTCCATGAAGCCCGAATGGTCAAGCCTGCACAGTTTCAACCATCTGCCAAGCCCAGCTTTCCTGTGGTGTGATGCTGTGCAGGGATCTTGCCTTCAGGGCTCAAAGTTGGGTGCCTTGGTCCCATCCAAGGGAGTGCCCTGGGAAACGCTGGTGAATTCGGCTCTGTGCTGGGGGGGACTGCCTGGGGAGTGCTGAGTCACCTGGCACTAAGCGCCCATCCTGCTCCAGTGCCAGGGGCTGTCTTGCTGCTTTTACCAGAAGAGCCCTCACACACAGAGCACCTGAACTGTGCTCCTCACTCCAGCACCTACCAAGAAGTGTAGGACAGGGAAGATTCACCCTACACAAGCTGCATCCAGGAAAAATGCACTGAAAGCAGAACAAGACCCCTGCTCTGTCTCTCCTCTCACAGGATTCCTCTCCCACTCCACCATGCCCATTCCTCTAACATTCACAGCCACTGCTCCTGGCAAAGCAGGGCTCAGGGAAGAGGCAGACACGAGGGACTGGACGGAAGGGAAGCTGAGCCAGCTGTGGGGTGTACCTTCCCCCTCAAGGGCATGTGAATACATGACTTAACTGCTCCTCCATGTGATCCTGCAGCTTACAACTCACCCTCCCAAAATGCAGGGCTTGTGGCAATGTGCTGCAGGGACCGGAGGGCACAGGAACCGGGACCACCAGGGTTCCACACCCCCCTCAGCCCTCAAATGCCCCTCAGTACCACTATTCTGCCGGGGGCTTTGTGTCACTGCACAGGAGAGGCCGGGTGCCACTGCCCCGACCCTGGGAAGGCCAAGCCCAGGAGGAGCGTGGCAGGGATGGAATTTCTGCTTGCAGCCAGGTTCGGGAAGCCTTGGCAGAGCAGACCATTAGGAGCAGGATTCATGCTCCCTGTCCCTGACTGCATCTATAATGGGATTTGATCAGCTTTAAGGCGGCTTATTCTGCCAATTAGCTTCAGCCAGTAAAATCCCTCTTTCCCCAAGCCCTAGGGGTAACAATCTGCTGACAACATGTTCTTTCCCCATCTAGCCATTAAACTCATCAGCAGGGCTAGNAAAAAAAAAAAAGAAACTTGAAAACCCCCCTTGTGCGTGGGCCCTTTCATCGCTGTTTACAGAAAAGCGCTACGAACCGCCGGCCCTGGGAGGGAAGTGTCACCTGCCAGCCCCTGCCAGCGCCTGCCTCCGCTCGCCTCCTCACCCGGCACACTGGGGGCATCGCGGTGGCACCGGGCTCCGAGCCGGCACCCAGAGCTCGGAGCCGGGGCCAACCTGTGGAGCAAGGCTGCAAGCACTGCGGGGGCTTCAGGGTGCCAGGGGATGGAGGGCAGGGAAGGGGACGCGAGTTCCTTCCCACCCAACCCGACTCCACGTGGAAATGCCCCGCTGATGGATGGAGCTCCCTGGAGGTGCCGAGCTCCCTCTGGTCCTGCTCTGGACACCCCAGAAAGGGGCTCAGCGCCCGGCAGGAACCAGCCAGCGAGGCGACGGCGGGGTGGAAAACGGGATGCCCTCTCCATTCCGGCATGCGAAGGGGTGCAAAGGACATGCAGGCATTAGGCGCTGTCGCCACCGGGACCCGATCCCGCCTCGGGGCCGGCTGAGAGGAACCTCTGGGGGCACGGAGGTGCCCAAACCCCCACGCTGAACCCGGGGCGGGGGGCCGTGGGGAGAGAGGCTGCGAATCAGCGCCCTGCCTTCCCACTGCCCCGACGGGTAAACGGAGGCGGGGAGGGGAGGGGGCGTCCCGGGGAGGGGGCGCTGTCCCGGGGGGGCTCACCTGGCTCGCAGGAGCGGCCCGAGGGCCAGGCAGAGCAGCAGCACCGTCGCGGGCATCTCTGCGAGGCG